>JANHGN010021441.1:23257-39002 GCA_024605025.1 Megaceryle maxima | reverse complement strand
AAAGAAAAAGAATGTAAAACTCATGAGTTGAGATAAAGACAGTTTAATATGGGGGGGGGGGAAAAAAAATTATGGTAATTATAATAATTATTATCATTCTGTAACATGACAATAAAAGATTTAGAATAAACAGAAAAAGTGATGCACAGTGCAACTGAGCTCCACTTGCAGACCAATAACCAAGTCAACTCCTGAGCAGCAGTGCCCCCTGGCCAAATCCCCCCTAGTTTATATACTGGGCATGACATCATATGGTACAGAACACGGCTTTGGCTTCTTTGGGTGAGCTGTCCTGGCTGTGTCCCCTCCCAGCTCCAGGGCAGTTTGAGAAGCTGAAAAGCCCTTGATTTAGTATAAGCACTGCTTAGCAACAACTAAACCATCAGTGTGTTATCAACATTTTTCTCAGCCTAAATCCAAAACACAGCACCGCACCAGCTACTAGGAAGAAAATTAACTTTATTCCAGCTGAAACCACAACACTCCATCCAGGGAAACGCACATGGAAAAAGTATGAACAATCCTGGCAGACCAGTGTGGGAAAGCACACTACAGACTTCTCTGTCATAACTTCACCTGGCCTACAGAGCAGCAGAGAGACCTTCAGGCAGCAAAGCTATGAAGCTTTTATTTCATCACTAACACTCAAGAGCATATTACTGCAGCCATGTTACAGGGTCATTAGGAAGAACTAAGAGAAGAAAAATAAGAAAAAAAGGTGGAGATGGGAGACACTAACAGTAGAAAGTGGTAATATCTGTATTTCCTAGAAAGCTGGCCTTTCGTGGGGATCAGTAACATTTTGTAGGAATAAAATTCAGTATAAGCACAAGAAAATAGAAGGGCCTATTCTGAACTGCTTCTGCCACCCAAAAGGAATGCGAGAGGAAAAAAACCCAAACCCAAAAGATTAAAGATAAAACAATACATTTCCAATCCATGCAGTACAATGGGAAACATAAAACATTTGACTCACACTAGGATGCTCCAGGATGCAATCGTAAAAAATAAAAGTACTCCAGGGGAGCAACAGCATTCTCAGGGCTAAGAAACTTACTGGTTCTATTCCAACATACTGGAAGACAATGTGTTCTCTCATTGTCCTTTTCAACTCACAAGAAAATGCTTAGGCAGCGGTTCCACCATACAGTAAATCTACTTTTGGGCTCCAACTACAAAAATCCTATTGGCATTAATTATTTTCCATTCTTTTTCTTACACTGCTAGCTTTCCTATGGCAAAGGTTGGTTAAATACATGTTAGGTTTATGAGATCATATGATAATTCAGCTTGAGAGGAAGCTGAGGATGACATCTAGTCTTGCATCCTGCTCAAAGCAGGGCTAGCTATTTGACAGGATAGGTAGGATCCACATACCCAGCTCAGGGCTGACTCTTTCAGAGACAGAATGTGGAAGAAGCAGGTTCTGCAAGAGAAAAATTTGGTTCTTTTACCTGCATCTGCAGTAGCTGGGCTGCTTGAGGCAGCAGCTGCCTGCTGTTTACTTGAAAGCAGTCCTCTGATTCCTTACCCTTCAGCTGGAAAACCTGAAGGATTCAAGGCTTTGACTGACTCATTCATTTTTTTCATTATTAGTGATATCCATCCCCCGAAAGTACTTCTTTGAAGTGGTTTTAGCAGTGCACATTAGCCTGCATAACTTCCCAATGTGTGTTTTCATTCCTGGGCTGTGGCAGACTTGCCTGTCCTGGGTGGCAAGTACTTACTGTATATATTGTATACATATATACACAAACACAATGACAAGACAAGTCTGTTAAAAATCCACTTCCAGGTGCTTTGTGATCCTCAAAAGAAAGGGTTTGTCCAGAGTTTGGGGTTCCAGAGAGTTACAGCTCTTTGCTCTAGCACAAGGAGGCCACCAGTCAGGACTGAGCAGAAAGGCTATCATGGCCCCAGTAATTACTGAGACTAGTTTTAGTTCTCTCAGTCTACACATATGGAAGAATAAAGAAGCAGAGAGATAGGGATAGCATCCCACACAGGTACCAATATGTCTTAGATTTGCTACACATTCCATAAAAGGGTAGAATTAAACAGGCAACCTATGGCAGCAAATTCAAGAGAGTCAAATCAACATAAAAGTAATACCCGTGTAGCCCAACAAAGCATCATTAAAGAAAACAGCATGGTAATGTTGCTCAGACAGATTCAGAGGAAGGGCAGAAGGAAAGCAGAGCCAGGTAAAGAACTTTTAGAAGAAACAGTGGAAATGCCCTGTCTGCTCCTCCCTGCAGGTGCAGCCTTTCACTTTCTGCACCCCCCAGTGTGGTACACAAGATCCCACAGTGGCCTTAGTCTGCATATCAATAGTTGGTAGTAACTCTAAACATGGGGTGTTATCACTGCTCGCAGCAGACACTGTC
Source organism: Megaceryle maxima (assembly GCA_024605025.1). Taxonomy (NCBI): domain Eukaryota; kingdom Metazoa; phylum Chordata; class Aves; order Coraciiformes; family Cerylidae; genus Megaceryle; species Megaceryle maxima. The sequence goes on along the minus strand of JANHGN010021441.1, from coordinate 36,615 downwards.
TGTGAAAACATGGTGCTGTTAGTTAGAAGTATTGAAGTGAAAATTAAAATCACTGAACAGAATTAGTTCTGTTTTCACTCAAACCAGGACAGGTCACCAGCAGATAGGCAGGAGATCTGCAACGTACTTACAGACACATAAAATACATATGATTTTGAGTGTGCCTGATTCAAATACCATGTGTTTTTTTTCTTTTCAACTGCTGTTTTTTAATACCAGTGGTACAGACACATTCCAAAGTGCAAAAGAAAAGCTTGTATCTGCATTTTTGACAATTATTTGTCCCTTTAGGAACACAGTGGGGTTGTAACATCACATACACATTCTCTACTCAGGCTCCTCTAAGACTTAGAGATTCAGTTTCAAGGCAAAAGAGGCCAAATAACAGGAACATGAGCCTCCAGTAACCATGGTCTTCAAAAGCTTCAAGAGAATACTTTTTGTCTTACCTTTCTTCTGAACAAGGCTTTTGGCAAGATTATGTCCATCACACAATGATAAGAGATGAGGTCATCTGTCTACAGTTACAATGTGATAAATGGTGTTAATCACATCAGTACTTTCTTCTAATCCAGCTGACCTTAAATGGCTATCTAAGGTCACCACACAACCTGGAAAGGATAGAACATGCCTTAAGCAAAGTTCCTTACAAAAGCTCATCCAACAGCAGAACATCCCATGAAAGCCATATGCAAACATTCTTCTCACAGGCACCTGAACAGCCACCAAGGATGATGCAGTAACAAACACAGTCCGAGAAATGCCACCTTTGTTATCAAACATATGCTACTTTAAGTCAGGTGAACGTATTGGAAAACAAAGGAACAATCTGAGTAGTACAAAATATAATGTACTAAGGATGGAGGGTTTTTTTTTTTTTTATTCTGGGAGGGATAATAAAGCAGCAATACTACAGAAAAGAAGAAATGGCCTTCAACTAATTAGGGAAGACCAGGAAAGAAAAGAATAGGAAAGGCAGTCTAGATACATTGTACTCATCCTTCAAGTTAATAAATCTTTTAAAACATTTTATGATTGCCACAACTTCACACTTTACTTTTTTCTAAACAAGCACCTTCTGAGAGTTCATCTCTTGACAGGGTTTTTGCAAGGCTTCTGATGGTGTTTTTTAACAGGACAGTCTGTATAATACAAGGTTCCCTTAACACCATTTGCATGCAGCTGAAGCAACATAATTACAACCAAAAATAAAGGAAGAAATAAAATTAAACAAAGCAGCCATGCCCTTGAGTAGAACACCTCTGAAAGGAGAGAAGGCTAGTTATATCTTAGCAGGAGAGACCCAGAGATGCACAGATGATGTGTTCTGGATAGGGAGTGCCCTTGGTGCCCCTGCACAGCGTCTAAACTCGCAAGGGTGTGTTCTGTCCTGACTCATTTGGTGTTAACTGGCTGGTCAGACTGAATACTTTTTATTAAGCTATAGCTAAGGACAACTGTGCCCATCATGTCCCTTCCAAAACCTCTTCCTGAAGCTCCCTGAAGTCTCTTCGAGTGGAATTTTCCACTTCTGCTTCTTGATCTGTATCACAAGGGATAACTGAGCTCTGCTGGAATACCCCAGCTAGCTGGAAATGAACCTCTTTTTGCCAGAGTTAACATAACCAGTTTTGTGTTTCCTTCTGTTTTCAAGCTTTGAAATATACCAAAAGGAAATGAATTTTTGTGTTTTCTACTTGGGAAATTAAAACAACTTAAAAAAAAGAAAAACACCACCAAAAAACCAAATCAAAACAAAACAAAACCAAAAGAAACACCCACTTGGTTTACTGCAGAGCCTATCTCAGGTTAAAATGTCTTGGCCCTTGAGACATGACACCCCACTGACTATGAAGTGAAGTGAGCTTAGCCTGACTAACTTAGACTTAACCATCTAATTTAGGGCAGGTAAATCTCATCTTGCCTAAGATGATCTGTGTGTTTAAATGCCCATCTGTTCCCTGCACACACACACATCACATCACAATCATAGAGGCTAAAATACAAAGTATTATGCTATGTTTGCTTAGCCACAACCTTTATAGAAGCATTTTCTACACAAACATGATACACTAGATCCTTTGAGGACAACAGTCTTTCATGCGCCTCTCTCAACCCACACATTGTCTGCATCCCAGCTTAGGTCTTTAAAATATTCACTGTATTCCTGTCTCAGATGTTAATTTAGCCAAGATATTTCTACAGTATCACTGTATTTCCATATTATTATTAGGATTTATTCTACTGGACATACGCAGAACTACAGCAAAGAAGTATTTAACAACACTGCAAGCTAAACAGACATTGTTTGGGCCAGATTTGACCACCCTCTGGATGATCTGCTTATAAAACATGCTTTGAGATGTACCTTAAGATTCAATCAAACTGTATTTCTTAATTTTTTAATTTTTCTTACAGAAAGAATTACTTAAGCAGGTCCTGAAGCTCTGCATACTATTTCCACCACTGATTTACATTCTCTATCACAGGTGGAATGTTGCAGTTGCTCCACTTCAATTAACCAATTTCCTCCTCCCCTCTAATGGCTAGTCATCTGCCCGTTTGTCACATTTTGGGTATCTATTCTCTGTTTCCTATTTGTTCATATGCCTTTTGACTAGCTGATGAAAGCCACTATAGTCATCTGGACTATTTTCTGGGGGAATATTTTGTTTTGGTTTACTTCCAGCAATAGACAAGCATTTCAGCAGCTCCTGTTAGACATTTGGAAAAAGATCCCAAGCATACAGGGAACTCTGCTTATTGTTCTTCGTTCAGATAACGTGGTGTAAATCCATATAACTGTACTGCAAGACCACTAAACTTTTATAAGGTTCTATGCTGAATTTCACCAGATTAAGATCTGAGATCTTCTGAGTCCTCCCACCTTTGCTCGCAGCTATATTACCCATAATATTATGCTCATCACTACACACACACACTGAACTACAGCAAGAACTGTCCTTTAACCACATTGGACTCCAAAAGATACATGATTTGTTTGGACCAAGAACCTGCCTTCCTAAAGCTACACTTACATTAGACCTTGCAAGCTACAGATTTGCCACCTTGTTTTGTGAAAAAGTACTTAGACTTGAGATTTGGTACCTAGCTTTGGTGAGTTTCTGCAAACACCCATAACTGTTCCTGATGATTCCTTCTACCTTGCACTTGCCTGGAATTTTTGAAAATACAGAAGAGATCTGCCTTGTAATGTCCACCCTAGCAACATTTTTTTCCCCAATCCTCCCTATTTCCTAACACACACACATCGCCAGATGCTTCTTTCTTGCAGATGTTTAAATTTTAAGTTATGGGCCTAAAAGTCATGACCTCCTTTCATTCATACAGCTGAAAGGAACCAATTTGTCTTCCCAGTAAGACATTCTGCACAAGACAGACCACTGAACAGGACACTGAATTTTGCATCAAGGATATAGAATCCATCTGAGCTACAACATATTATTCAGAAAGAGATCTGATTCTGATTTAAAAGCTTTTACTTACAAAGAAATCACTACAGGTTTATGAAATTCCAGTCCATGTAATTTTTAACATGTCACTTCAATGTCTAATGCCCATATCCTTAAGTCATTATAGCTTCCCTTGAGCACAAACAGTATTAAAAGTCCAAATAGTAATAGAAAAGGTTTTACAACATGCAATTAAACAGTATCTTCACTAATAACTTGAGATTCTCATCTGGAATATAAGTCACATGCTTGCCAATATGACTTCATTCAAAGAACTCCTGCTATTTGCTATTCGCTATGTATACATATGTATAGACAGACATTTAATTTTCTCAAAATATATATTGATATATATTGATTTTTAACCTTAAAATCCTAATATTCATTGAGATTTGAAATCTCTTTGTCTTTTGACCCTTGTCTACCTCTGAAAGTTCAGAACACATTAAAACCATATCCATTAAGGGTCTAATGCAAAGTGATATATTTTCTCACCAAAGTTTAAATTCACACATCATATTTTTCTAGCAACTCCTACTGCCTTCATGCTCCACACTAGTACATGTGACTGAGCTGTGCTAAGCTTTCTCAATACGCAGCCTTATAAATTCCACATTAAAAGTACATTAAAATGATTAAGGACAAAACAGTCCCTGGAGAAATCAGATTCACTTCCACAAACTTCCCATAAGACAAGCATTCTAAAGACTATTTCTCAGCTTACTTACCTGTGAGACATCACACATCACATCCTCAGCATAATCCACATAATTATTTATTAAGTATTTAGAGATGCAGCCCACTGCCAGTTTGGCATTTAGGATACCAGTTCTTTACTCTGCCACGGGATGAATTTAAGTAAGTCTTGCCTTCTTTGTCCCTCAGTCCTTCAGCTTTAAAATTGAAGTTATTATCGTAATACTCTTCTAACTGGCAAGACACACAGTGATAAAGCAGTGCCTCATAAGCTGAATGCAGAATTTTTTCTACATCCTGAATAAGAAATAAAGCTTTCAGTTCTCATTAGTCTGATTATTTTATCATGATTTCATTACAACAAATATTGTAATGAAATACATGCTTTCAGATTACAAACCAAGTGAATATTTCAAGGTCACCTCAGTGTAAAAGGCAGATGAAACTTCTGTGTCCCCTGAAGACCTCATGAAGACACTGGGGCCACCTAATGCTAACAGAAGCCTTTGTATAAACCTTTTACAGTTCATCAATTTCAACACATGTTCACCTCTTCCAATATCTCTTTGTAATTATCTGCATCCCAATTCCTGTTTCTCATCCCAGTAGAAGAAATATGGAAAGGCTGTAATCTCCAAGTTCACCCTTAGAAGTTTGTAGCTGTGTTAACAATACCTATTTGTTTCCAGAAGAGCAGATTCAGAAGTTCTCAGCTGGCTCTCCCAACAGGCTCAGGCTGTTTACCTTGTGTCACTCTTTGCTGCGCACTTTGAATGGTGCCAATTTTTAAAATTTCTTTTTCTGGCCCCAAAATGAAGTTTCTTATAAAGCTTTTTAAATTAGAGTTCTAGTGCCACAGGCATTTAGTATTAAGGGCTATTATATTTTAAACATGTATATTAAGACAGTAGATTCCTGTCATGAGAATGGGAGTCCTCTGGCTGAGCAATGTAGCTTGAAGCCTACAGGAGAACTAAATCAGCTCTGGCAAGTTCAGCCTTGGAAAAAAACTGCTGCTCAAGGCTCTTTAACTCTCTATTTTAAGCATAACTCGGCCTTAACACGCATTTTCTTGTGGTGTTGTTTGAGCAATGTTGTTGTTGTTATAGAAACTTGTAGATATTTATTGCTGGTTTTGACATCCCAATTACAGGATTGCTTGTTGCAGCTGCACACAGTAGAGTTTGTAAATTTTCAGTTACTAATAGCTCAAATTATAAGAAACTCCCTCTTGTACTAATTTTCTAGTTTTTCCCACAGCTGTTGATGGCCTAAGTGAAAAGTGTGAATATTGAAAACAATTTTTAAAGCTTTATGTGCTGAAGTCTGAACAGTGAGTGCATAAAGACTATGTGGTTTATCAAGGAAGACCTGGAGCACAGATGCTGCCTCCTGCTAACACAGCAAAGTCACTGGGGATCCAAGCTGACTGATGGAAACCTAGGGACACCATCAGTCACCCCTGAAGTCTCCTGGACAGCTTCCTTAATTCTCCCAACCTTCCAGTTATCAGGAGCTGTCTCTCGTTCCTTGGGTAATTAGCAGTGCAACCTCCCTGGGCGACATTGTGATGTCAGGACCAGCCAACAATGTGTTCTTGTTTTGGCAACAAACACAGTGAGTTTGGACATCAGATACTTCCCAATCCTGGTTATGGCAGAGTGAGTTAGAATGATTAGGTGACCCCTAACTGTACCTGAAACTCCTCCTGCCTGGATTGTAGCCTGCTCTGGAAGGAGCCAGAAATACCTGACAGAGTAGTGGCCAACTACAGAAAAGAACAATGACCAAAATTAATCATCTTGCAATCTTATAAATAGTGATCCTAAGAGAGATTCTAGCCAAGTGTGATAGGTGAGTGCAGCCCCTTGACCAGACTGGTGGTGGTTTAGTGCATGCACTGGAGGAGACAAAGTCCTGAGCCACAGTCAGGCCAAGACTGCTCCAGTTTCAATCTGTTCTGCACATCCACAGTGAAGCACAGTGATACAGAGAACATCAATACAGCTGAGTTTGGAATACTGATCATGCAATTAACACAAATAACACGTGACTTTTCCAAAACTCATTTATCAAGGAGCAAAAAAAGTTGTGGATACAGAAGTCTCATACCCACCTTTCCCTCACATGTGATTTGACTGTGAGCCAACTGCTTTACTCCATAAAAAGCACAGCTTAAGGGAGCCCCTTGGAGCTCTGGGATCGCAGCGGGCTGTGACTCACCATCTCCCCTTGAGCTGGGACACCTCTCAGGCCAGACCCTGACCACATGCTTGTAAAAGCTGATGAAGTGAGACAAGAGTTATTCACTGCAATTGGATTTCGTAAACTTCTTAGGATTATATGGTACCAAAATTTACTATAATCTGCAGAAAAGGAAACAATCACAGGTTACCCTCTGTATCTTTATGTATCTGTGTGTGTGCTCTCCTTAGAAGACTTAGCTGAATCCTTATTTAAATCACTGTATAGATTACAAAGTTACTAATTATTGCCTGATTAAGCACTGCTGTATAATCATATATAATCAATTTATCATAATAGTGTTAATGAATTTTAAACTGCTACTACTATAAAGTTCCATAAGACCTATAGTCACATTAAATCAATACCACTGAAATCCCTATAGCAACAGTAAGCAATGGAGCACACCTTGCTATCGAACTTTGTTCAGTTGTGCTTTCACAAATTCATATTAAAAATCACTTTTGCTAATATCTTTGACAGTGATTCTGTAAGCAACTTAAAACACTCCTCTGTGACAGACATCAGGGTTTTACCACAGCATTTGTTTCTTAAACTTTGAACCTTACCTGTGGAGAGCCAAATTCTCCTCCCACCTACACTCCCTAAAGTCAAAGCCATCCTGGATTTAAAATGAAGAGCACATCTGCAAAACGTCTCCATTTGTTTTTTTGGCGATGGCGATGACAAAACAGAAAAGGGAGAGATCAGGTAAGAATATTCAGGAATTAATCAAAAACATAAAATGTCTTCTTGATAGCTATTCAAAGGCTTAAAGCCATTCCTGAGCAATTTATCTGCAATCATTTAGGTCATTAAATTTTTGGCTCTCTTTGGTTGTCATTCATCTGTGTACTTAACTGCATGTTACTGATTAAAGCAATCTATTCTATCATATATGACTCCTTAGCGAGCTTATCTTCATGAAACAGAAACTTTTTCTAAAGATAACAACAACCATAAGAAAATGCTGTAGCAGTGATGGTTTTGGTTTATTCCCTTGGGCATGATGAATACTGAAAATACTGACTGCAACTGCATATGCTGTGTGGAAAAAAAGAATGCAAAAGGAATTTTGACTGGGAGCCTGGGAGTGAAGCCACAAGTCACATGCTCTTGAACATGTAAAGTGAGGACATTCTTGAAGAATATCAAATTCATTAATGTTCATACAGCAATAGCTCCCATCAGACTCCTGAAAGGACAGTCTCAAGCTCTGAGTCAGAAAAACCTCCAAGTATTTCAGATTCAAGAAGAGCTCTTGAAAGCTGTAATGATTTTTTTGTCTGGCATTTTAAGGTGGCAACACGCCTTTTGGACTGTAACTCGTTCTTCAGACAAAGGCTATTTTCAGGAATAATTGTACAGCACTACTGTAAAGTAGCTTACAGCACAAAGGACCAGTTCTAATCTATGGATTGCTCAAGACCAATCCAGATGGAGGGGATGTCAGTGTAGCTTTGCAAGAGGCAGCCATGTCCCTTACCAACAAGAGGCTTTGGATTCACAGGGTCTTAAAAAGCTGCAGCTAACACTGCTGTTTTGCTTTCTTTTTACAAGCATAACAGTGGGGAGACAATGCTGCCAAAGAATCATGGTTCATTCCTTTTTTCATTAAGTCCTGCCTAAATGAGGAAAGACCAGCTGTTTCAGGATATGCCAGGAGCAAATATAAGCTGTTCTGAGCAAAGCTTTTAAGGGTACTTTAGTCATTGTTTCACAGCAATCCAACCAGAATGATATTTCATCAACCTCCACTTGAGTGAGAGCTTTAAGTTTTCTTCCTTATCCTGACAAGAAAGAATAAAAAGGCATGGAAAACCCAGATATCTCTCCTGGCTGAAGGGAGAAGCCCCAACATACCCCACAGTTATGACTTCAGTTTGTTGTTCATCTCCTCCAGTGTCCCAGAAGAGTTTGGCTGATGGTCTAGCCATTAATGGACCCATCAGCTATGTCCTCGCACAGCTCTCCAGACTTTTTTAGCTTCATGCAGCACCATCTCATCCTACTCCTATAAATTGTGTGCAAAAGGAAGCTACCAGAAGATACTGAGCTGGTACAGCTATCACAGAAATGTCTGCTTTTCCTCCTGTCAGGGAAATATCTGCACAGAGTGCTCTTTACATATTCAAAGCTTCTAGAGGTATAATAGTTTACATAATTGGATACCTCAATAATTTTTTATAGATGATGACAGAAAAATTCTTCCCTTTACAGTAATACATATAATTGAGCACTTTTGGATTCAGCTACAGAAAAATGGATGGGTGCTGACACCTGTTTTTCATGATTTGTCTTCAGTCCAAAAAGTGTCTGTGGCTGCACCTGGTCCTATAGGATTGACAGAACAAATGTGACACTGGCCATTACTCGGCAGTTAGGGTAGACCAGGACAAATCACATGAAGCACCTTGCCATTTCACTACAATTAAAACTTACTGGAACCAGAACCAGTACTGTATTAATGAACCCAAATCTTTATTTTTGTGGTATTGGAACAGACAACTTCTAGAAGAGGAAATGGGAAGGCAGCCATCAACCTCGAGAAGACACAAACACAGAGTGTCAATCTCTGTTTAATGACACTTCTTATTAATGCTCTTTTAGGGATACTTTGCAAAGGGATAGTAAAAAAGGAATGATACACACTGCAGACGTGAACAGTACATGAGTTACAAATAGCTAAAAATCTAAAAATCAGAAGATAGGACAGCTATATACAACCTAACTTCTGAATTATGGAACTATTTAAAGCCATTCAAAAGCCAGTTATTGATACTTTATTAAAACCTAAGATATGCTTACACTGCATATTTTCATTACTAGAGCTGTGTAGTTCCTACAGGTACAGCAACCAAAACTATTCGTCTTAAAATTACAGAGTAGGAAAGAACAGGTAGAGAATCATTCCACAAAGTGCTCACAATGCATGAGACTAGCAAACAGCCACTCAAGAGAGATACTGCCACACAAATATTAACTAGAAAACACCACATACTGGAAGAGAGGAAAAGGGACAACAGCTAGTCCATACAGTCTGCTGGAAAATCCTGAAACCTGTGTGTTGGCAGGTTGTCAAGGGGAGAGAAGGGAGGAATGGGAAGAGGCAAATTCTTGAGCTGAGAAGCTTTCTAATAGGAAAGCCCTATAAGCTCCCATGGAAAGCTTCACCTCAGGAACAGACAGTTGCATGCCCCACAACTTAGTATATGGGGTGAGACACTATCTTAGATAACAGGTCCCAGACATGCTAATATTTATAGATAATCACCAACAGCTTGAGGTTCACCTGAATGAGAACAGGAAACTAGTGCAAAAATGAGAGCACGAGCATTATCCTCTCCGACGCTCACCTCGCAGATGGGAGCATTCTGTAATAGCTGTAAATTCCTCAAAGATTGGCTTTAATTAGTCTAACCTTGCCATGAGAGGGATGGAGGGCCATTATGCACCCTGCAGGAGGGAGCCCAGTCTCCTGTCTAGCTGTAGACAATGAAAAGCACTATTGCTTACTGCTGCTACTCCAGAGTGCAAGGGCGGCAACAGACTTTAAAGAAAGCCAAGACTGCAAGACTTCATCATGGTGAGAAGAATGATTACAACATAAAAAGGCTGAGAATTCCTACAATGAGCCTGAGCTGGCCTACCCTAATTCCTTTCTGGCAAATCACCACAGGCATTTAAACTCTTTCCTCATTCATGGTCACAGGATTTTATCATGCAATATGAAGACTAGAGTAATGCAAGAGCCACATCTTATGGACACTTCCATTACATCTGTACAAAAAAAAAAAAAAAAATCTGCTGTACTGTCCCCAGTTTTGCATCCTAATTGCAGCCCAGCTACACCAGGGCAGGCTCACCCACGCACCAGTCCCATCCTCCACATCCTTGTTTCAGGGTACAAAAATCTTGTCATGAAGTGCAAAGCCCATACAGAAAACATAACACTCTCTAGCTGGCACCTTCTCTGAAACACAGCCATGGTAGCGTCAGAGGATCCCCTTAGCTTGCCTCAGCCCATCAGTATGGGAACAGCTGGTGATGCCATCCTGATGCACTCGTACTTCTCCACAGATAGAAGCAGGTTTATTATTATAGAGTATATGAAGTGATTTCTCAATCTTCATTTTTGAAGCCCATGGAACACAACAATGAGAGATTTAGTAATAAAACCATGACTTAACACCGAATGCATAAACTATCTACTCTTCAACTCAGGACTTACTAACCTGCACCCAGTCCTGTTCTCCCCAAGATTCTGAGTCGGCTTCCATTCCCAGTAGGGATAAATCACACTCCAGCTCTACAGATTCCTTCAAATGCCAAGCAAAAATGTATCACTGCTGCTTTATCCATGTTGAACCACAAACAGTTCATGCTCAGCTAGATCTTTATCTGGTCACAAAGTAATGGCCAAATTCAACTGTGGGCACACAAACTTGATTTAGTATAACTGTGAGACCATAATTTTCTTCAGGGAATATACTAAAAGAGTGAAGAATTTCTCTTATGAAACAAAGATAAAAATCCAAGTGTTAATGACATTGCAGTTTCAAGTCTTTCTCAGAGTTTCCTGGAAAGCCCACATGCAAAATAAAACCCACAAAAAAATAAACATGAAGAGAAGCTGCATGAAAATCTGGAAAGGCGACTCTCTAGAAAAGTTGAGCGGTTGCCCCATTATAACATGTATTTGAACAGACAGAACTCTTTGCCTACTTCTCACACATGCAGATTATTGTGTAAACAAAAATAAGAGCTCCAGGTACATTATGGACATAAACAGCAACATGGGTGAAAGAACAATAAAATGAGAAGGGATATGACTCAATGTGGGTCTGATCCAGAACTGACTCACCACTAGGAAAAATGCCTCCCAGTTACTATTAGTAGGGCTAGAAGTGGAACTTCCTGATCTACAACACGAAGACCATTCGGTCCTTTTACTAGCCATTCACATTAAGATGGCACAGTGAGATAGCTAAGCCCTAGACATATGTTTATCTCTGCTCCAGGGATGACTGTCTGCAGCAGAAGGATGAAGCAGATAACCTGTGGGGTAAGTTCTTACACTTCTGTAGCCAGTTGAGTCTGTGCTTTCGCCCTGAATTACTCCAGCCTATTTCAAAGACATGTCCACTTTGGTTTCCCTCAGAAACTCAGCAATTGTTCTTTCTTCCTACTGTTTTCCAGTAGAAAGCAACTAATTTTATATTAAGGATGTACAGAATTGTTCTGTGAGCAAGGGAAATGCACTGGAACCCAAAAGCTTTGGAGAAACACAGGAGAAAGAATAAAAATCACTTAGTCGATCTACACAGTGAAAAAAAAAAAAACCTGAAGAAAATGTTCATGTTCAAAACCAAATGAAAACACAGAGTCACTTCAGAAAATATAGAGAAACAGACAAAAATTAGGATACTCAGAGATAGGTGCTTTGAGCACCCTGATAAGGTTGTACCACAGCGTTTGTCTGACAGTTACCCTGCAAATCAAAATTTATCCAGAGTATTTGTGGTTCCTTTCTCTATCCTGTAATTGCATCCTAGGGACCACAAGACTCATGGCTGCATCAGCAGCAAACATTTCAGCTAATTAGGGAACACGCTGGAAAAATGAAAGTTTTCTTGCATTAAACATTTGCAAACACAAACCTTTTAACAATGGTAACTAGTGATTACTCTAAGATGTGTTCTTGCAGTAAGAGAACGTCCTCACTCTACAGTCAAAACTATTAAGGAAAAAGATAATGCAATGGTTTCAATATAAAAATGTATCTTTTTAAATGCATGCACAGATCCATTTTTTAATTTATTTTTTTTTACCATTTCTAACTGTTGCAAGTTTTCTGTGGCACGCTAAAGAGAGAAGCACCAAAGGCAGCTGTGCTGTATATCACTGCCATCTAGTGGAACTAGCTTTGGCATAGCTGGAGAATGGGACTCCAGTATAACTGTAACAGTAATAATGCTCTGGTTATACTCTTTAATTTTTAGCAGAATGTTAAAAATTATTTCAGTTCACAGCTCCTATTGTGCTATATAGGTCTTCAAAGTAAAGAAATGTCAGTTAATGTAGTCATATATGTGTGATCATATCTCAGTAATTAGATATTTATTCGCTTTGCATAACTGCTATACCTATAAATTACCCATAGGAGAATGCTCTTTTTTGGTTTTTGAGATAATTTTTTTCTATGAAGACAAAGTTACATGCATTAGAAAATCGGTGGTGTTATTAAAACATAACTAACAGCCACAGACTTCATTACTTGCCTATGACATCTGCATTAAATGAGCTTCAATGGCTTCTACAAAAGCTGTCATTATAGTCACTGCTGTTTCTTTCAGTTGCTTATGATAAGCATTTCCATGAGGACTTGATTATAAAAAAAGCTTCTGACAATCACGGTGATTTAGGACATGTAAAGGCAAGATGTGTCACTATATTATTAAGAGTAGCTATGCCTGGGCTGCAGAGGAGAGGTCACGTTCACATGATGAAACACCCCACTGGCACCACTAGACTGCTTTGAGTATCTGTGCTAACTCAGCCAACTCAGACCTCTCTGTCCCAGAACTGAGTGCAGGTCTGAATAAACAAGAATTTGAGAGAAACCAGTATTTCACAGGCAGCTTATACAAGTAAAAGGTAAAACTTGGGAGAAGGAGTAGAATCTGAGAAGCAGGCTGATAACGTATAAGAGCAATAAAAGTAAAAGCCATAGCCTAATACCACAGCCCAGACTGAATCTTCATTTCTTTTATGCTCTACACTTCTGGGAGGTATTACACAGTCCCATATATAGCTGAAAGTAATTTACAAGCGAATAGCAAGGGCCAAAATCAAGTAAACCTATATCAGACAGAGTGTTCCTAATAGGGAACCTCATAAAAGTATAATGGCAAAAAAAAAAAAAAAAAGTAAAAAAAAAAAGTA
>JANHGN010021441.1:10162-21511 GCA_024605025.1 Megaceryle maxima | reverse complement strand
CAAACAAAAACAATGCCAAAATGGAAAAAAAAAAAAAAAAAAAAAAAAAAGAAATAAAAATTCCTATGATATATATTGGGGGGGGGCATGGTGGGGTCTTCACGTATTTGCATATATGGATGGCCTTGACGCTTCCTAAGAGCGTAATATTTTATTTCTTAATACTCATTCTTGCCTTCCTTCTTGCTGAAAAGTGATAGTTCACTTTGAAAGCAGAGATTTATACTGCAGACTCTTCATTTAAACCTTATGTAAAGAAATAAAATCTTTATGTCCACACATATTTGAGCTCCTACCTTCATACATTTATAGCGTGTTATATTTCCCAGCTTTCCCATATTTAATGTTTTACAGCCAGTTCTTCTCTCAGTGTAAGGCCAGAAAGCAGGCAGCAGCTCACTATTTTAATTAGAAATGGACCAACATACACATCTCCAAACTGCTCAGTTGTGCAGACGTGCTAGCAATACCCCTCACTAGAATAAAAATTATCTCATCTATGACTTGCACCAAAATATTTAAGAGATTTTAAAATCCTTGAAATGAATCCGTATTGGGCTTGCGTTGTCTCATCAGTATTGAGAAATACCACTAGATTTTTTGGGGGAAAAAAAAAAAAGAAGATGATGAAAGAAAAGGAACAACTTACTAAATAGAAAAAGGTCAAGATAAGGAGAAGTAACCATTTCTGCATTTTAAAAAGGCTTTACTCCTATCCCCTCAGATCTGCATTTCCCAGTCAAGTCAGATGACATTTTCCATGGGTGGCAGCACAGTTGTATTGGTATTTCAGCTTGCATCTGACAAGCATTTGCCCATGCATTTGGAGGACAAATTTGTTCATAAGAGGGAGTTGTCAAAAACCACTCATTAACAATATTTCACAGGTTGTGACATCTGATCACTGCATTACATCCTTCCCCCCTTCACTCCTCATGTGCTCCTCTCTCTTTTATTTTCCCCTCTTTCACACTGCATTTCCTAAAAGGCAAAACTGAAGACAGGAAAATATCATTAGCTGGGGACCTCAAGACAGCCACCCTGTATCTTTCCTTTTCACTGAAGGAAGACTAAATATCACTGTGCAACATACTTTAAATGTTTGTCTAATCCAGAAGTACCATCTGTCCAAACCAGCTGCAAGGTCCATCACACAGCCACCTGCAGGCAAACCATGCCGGTACTTCCCATATTATTGGGTATGTGGCTGGAATTTCCTCCAACATGTACCTACATGGCTCCCCAGATGACTGGCTTGCAGGTCCCCCAGCACCCTACAGAGCACATGTTGAAGAAAAATTGGGAAAGTGGGCACCACAACCTGGGTCTTGCCCATGAATTAATGGCTCAGAAAGCAGGTAGGCAGGAGCCAAGAGAAGCTGTATGAATCATTTTGGCAAGCTATGTCTGGCCCACAGCCTACAGGCTACTCCTTAAAATACTTTGCTGAAGTTTTCCTTTAGTTGTTCCATGTGGATCACGCTTTTCAAACTTCTTATACCTGTTGCTACCCTCATAATCCCCTCTCATTCTCTCAAGTATTTCTTTCCTTTTTTTTTTCCTCTAATTAATTACATCATTAAACCATGGTGCCCCAAAACATGGACGCAACACTACCACTGATGCCTCACGAGTACTCAGTCAACCTTGGCCATTACTTTTCACAAATTATTATTTCAAATACTTCACAGAACATGGTTCCTTTTCTCCAATGACAATTCTGACTACTGCTCTGTCTGCAATCCTCTCTGATTCACAGATCTTCCCCCCGCGCTACTGCTCACCAAAACATTACACATGCATATACAGTAGGCTTATGCATTAAACTACATTTCTTGTGTAAATTCCTCAAGTGTGTTCAGAAAACCAAACATAAAGCTGGGAGAAAAATCTCAAATTGTCAAGATTCCAGGTGTGACTAGTGACAGTAGCTGTTTCTAAAGAGCAGCTCAGCTGTTCTTCACAGTACAGCCTGCAGTCCTGAGCTTTTGCTATCCTGGGCTGCGAGACGGGTAGAGAACAGAATACTTCATTCCCTAACCCTTCATCCAAAGCCCCTTTGTAATGGAAATCAGGGGATACAGATCTTCCAGAGTCCCCAAATGCAATTAGGATGCAGACCTGCTGTCCTCCAGGAAGTGAGGTGCTTCATGGACCCCCATTTTAGACATTACCAGCCAAGCTATGCATTAATGCTGTCAGTAAAATCATCCAGGATTTCCAGCTCAGTACCCAGAACATCATCTCAGTCAAAAGTGCTTTCCCAAAGGACATAACTAATCAAAACACTTAACTGGAACAATTATAAACATAATGAAATAATGTAGGCTACAGTGCAGAGAACCTAAGCAGTGCTACACATTCACTTACACATTCTGTTTCAGGACACAGTATCCGCAGACACACAATGTTAAATTAATAGCAATGCAGTCAAAATCACCACCAAGAATATGTTAACAAGTGAGAAAATGTCATGTTTCCACTCCAATTCCTATCTCTTCAGCTCACCCATAGTTTCACTTGCCACTGTGAAACCAGTATAGAGCAGGTATTGCACAGTGACAACAGAGAGGCCAGTTCAACAGACAGGAACTACCAAACTCGCAAGGGTGGAAAGGACGTGATGCTGCAGGCACAAGCACCCTTCACTTAATGGGCATAGGATAACTTATTTACATACAGATTTATGAATGTCAGATAACTCCCTAATAGTGCAACAACAACAACAAAACAGTGGAAAACAAAACAAAAGCTAAATTGCTGAACTCTGCTACATGAACTCTTCTCCCTACGTGCATCCCTCCCAAAAGCTTCAAAAAAAACCAAACCAAACCCAAAACACACCCCCTCCCTTCTATTCTGTCCTAAATATTTTGTTACCATCCAAATACAATTACCTCCCCCAAGAACCAAGGCTAAGCTCTCAAGTCGTTCTGCCTCACACCAATGAGTCCTACATGAAATAGCAATGGCATTAACAAATATCACAGGTGAAGTGAATCACAGAGCTAGTAAAGTACAGGAAAAAAAGACAAAATGAAAAGGTTATGGCCAAATAAGTTCCAATATGACAACTTGCAGCTCTTGAATCTTTTAGCACAGATGAAGGTAAGAAGGTAAAATACTAAGTACCACCCACAGCTCTGTATCTTGAAGTCTGACTGAAATCTTTGTTTAAGTACCTCTTGGCTGGAACACCATTCCCCGCTCTCTGGAGCCTAGCTTCTAACAGACAGAATTACATCTTATTTCCAAACAGTTATTTGGGAGGATAAAGCTATTTATCCTGTATGGACTTACTCTGATATAAATCCTTGCCTCTCAGTGCAATAAAAACTCTTTGTGATGACTTTAGATCAAGCAAACTTCTGGAAGAAGTCTCTCAGAAATACAAACCTCCTTTTCCCATACCCTGCTCTGACAAGAGGGAATGGAGGAGACCAGAACTGGTTTTGATACAGGCAAACTGGCTTTATATACTCCATTTATTTTGGCTTTGGATTTCTTGGCAAAATGCAAAAAAGTAAATTTTCATGTAAATGCTTATATGTTTGGAGGCAACAACTTACCGCAGCTTGAGGCAGGTCAGCTGTGGCTTTGAGCAGACTGACAAGAGTGTTTAAGAGGGAACTAAAAAGTTTCCTCTAATTAAAACTCACATTGACTCCTGTACCATGAAGTATTACAGAGGTACGAGAAGCCACTGAACCCAATGAAGATGTCACCAAGGAAGCACAGGGAGGAGATGGGTTCTGGCACCTTGCATGGAAAGCAGTGAGCAAGCTGTGCTTTAGTGCTCCTTCCTCTGAAGAGGGAAGCACAGCACGTGCCCTTGCCTGTCAGGCTGAGAAGTGAAAACCTTCTCATTGAAAGCACAGATGCTCTTGGGAGTCTGATGGAAAAAAAATCTCTCCATCGAACCAATCCCTGAGAGTTTCCAATGAGTCTCAAACCTTAATGGTTTGTCAGAAATGATGCCTAGCTATTGCTAAGCTTTTCTAAAAAGATGCAGAGAGCCAGCTGCATGTCTTTAGCAACAACCAGTGAACCACAGCAAAAACTTGCCTTTTTTAATGGGGTATTTGTATTAAGACTGTCTCCGCTGTTCTCTCCCAGAAGCTCAATTTGCAATGGTGTCTCAATCTCAGCTTAAAATCAAAAAACCAAACATGTAAATCTGTATCATGTGATGCACTATCCCATCACATGAAACCTCTCTCCACATGACAAGCTGTCTGAGACATACTGCTACTTACACAAAAAAAACCTGGGAAACTGGGATCCAGGAAAGTGCTTATTTAGTTTAGAAAGTTGGAAACTTTTTTTTTATTCAGCTGAGGTTTTATTCAGAGTAATGTACCCTCAACTCAACACACAGACTTACACATATGCCCCTGTACAGATTTCTGTAACTAAGCTGCAATTAACATATTTAACTACACACGTTGCAACAAAGTAAATTTTTCACGCAGCACAGCTACTGCATGCAAAGTAAAACTAGATTCTTATAAATCAAGCAATGCCAGACCTGCAAAGCCAGAAAGGAAAGTCATCTTCACAAGCTATTAGTTGACCAACTTCCATAAAACAAAGAAGGGAAAATTGCTGTTATGCCTGACAAGTGTGCTCACTCGGGAACACAGAGTCATGACTTCAGTAAACACTGCTTCTCTGGCATCTGTGCACCCACGTGCCCATTGTGCACACAAAGTGCCAGCTCAGTATATAACAAGCAGTATAGCATTTGGCACACGACAAGCCACCTGTAGGTACAAGAAAGGTATACATAGTTAGATCAGCTATAACAATAAACTACAACGAACAGCAGCAGTAGAAGTTGCCAGGAAATTCTAATTTAAAGTACAGTTTGACAAAAAAAAAAAAAAAAAAAAAAAAAAAAAAAACAAAAAACCAAAAAAAGCAGCAGAAAAAACTCCTATATTAATTTCTAAGTGAAAACAGGCTTTCTATTCTCTAGCACCTCTTACCAACAAGTGTTTGGTTTAGCAACAAACATATTTATGTTCATATTGTCCATACTGTGTTACAAGAATCTACAAAGTAACAACCTAAAGGTAGTGATCCAAACTCTACTGTCAGATTTCTGAATTTCCTTGTAGTGGTTATGCTGACAAAACCAAAAACAGTTTGGCCCCAGAGTTCAAAAGAAAAATTCAAGCCCCTCTCACTGAGGGTCACTGAGGTCCCCACAGAATACCAGATACCCTGGACTGAGAAAGTTAAAATTCATATAGAGAGATCCCTGAAATCAGTGCCTCTCACCGAAATCAATGTTTTCCTCTGATTTTCAAGAAAAGCAGGCCTTCCAACCACGGCCTTCACATTCTTATGGAAAAACCTTTTAGAATCTAATAAGAGAGGATAAAATAGAAGTCCTTTAAAATTTGACATGAGTTAATCCTTAGGAATAGATAGTTTATTAGAACTTTACAAAAATTGCTGTAAAAATCTGTAGAATTAAAAACTGAGCATCCGTTCTACATAACTTTTTACTTGCCATACAAAATTGGAGAAGGGGCATATCTTTTCTTGTTCCTTTTTATAGGTTGTTTCATAATTCATGTAGAAAGGTTATCATTTTCTATTCACCACCACAACACTTTTTCATACAGAAGTCTGTTCTCTCTGCTAATGCCTTATTTGAGGAGAGGAACGTAGTCTGCCGCCAAGTCTCCATTATTTGCTTTGGACAGTCAGTTTTGCAGCTGAGCCCATAAGGTTTCTCCATATAATTATAAAGCGTGTCTGAATATTATAGTGGTGGGTGGACAATTATATATGTCAAAACTTTCCTTACAGATAATAACAAAACTGCACGGATAGCAAACCTGTTATAGAAACCTTCAAATTAAATACCCAACATCATATCAATTCTTCATCTGAACTACCCTGCTGGGCAGCACACATGGAAATTACCTTCTGTGAAAGAAAGAGCTATTCAGCAGGGCAAGTATTAACACTATCTGGCATTAAAATCTTGCTTTGGCATAGGTTTTAGGTCAAGAAAGAATAAACAATGGCATGAGAAAACCTCCCAGCTGAATACATTCATACTAGTTAAAGTAAAGGTGTAACCTCCCTCCAAGACCTTTTATTCTTCACATAGCATATGAATTAGCTGAACAAAATTAATTTTCATCCATTAATTCAAAAGCATTATCTCAAGTGTCATTAAAAAAGCATCATCTTGTCTCAAAGTGTAATTTTCACTTCAATCACCTCATGTACTTAGTTTCACTTTGAACACTGTTGCCTACTTTCTCCACTTTTGTTACAATACTGCACATATTTACTTTTTGTCCATTTTTCTGTAGTGACAGTAGTTCCCTCTGATGCATATAGAGTAAAATTGATGATCACTGTAGAAAAGTATATTGCAAAAATGCACTTGAAGATGAGCAACAGTAAAAAGTACTGACACCTACCAAACTGCAATGCTCATGAGGTAGGACGTCTGACGCCTTCCACAGTAACTTCCAGGCAGCTCCTCCAAAATGTAATCTTCCTATTAAAGCTGTAATATCTCTGTAAATAAAAAGCAGTTTATGATTGCTTCTGTATGTATTGAGATGTGTTTAGCCTTGCTGTTTGCAAAAAAAGATTTTCATAATTACAAGTTTATATTCTTTCCCAAATTTGAATGTGCACTTGAACAAAACCTTTCCACACAACTCCCCATCTTATTTGTATAAAAGTACAAAAGTATTCTGATAAGTATTTTTGCTTTGTTAACCATAATATTCTAACAATTTGACCCCTTCATTTCTTAAAAAAGAAGATTAAATAAAAGAAAAAGTATTTACAAATCAATTACAAAATTTGGATGTTAGGGATACAAAAAATTCTACAGATCTGAGAAGTCCCATTTCATTCAGTGTGGCAACTTGACCACACAGCTGGCCATTTGCAAATGCAGCAAACACAGTGTTTGTTTGTCAGGCTTTCTCAACAGCTGTTAAACATCACTGGCATAAGTTTGACTTTTTGTTATATTCATAACAATCCATACATTATTTCAGACAAAGGACTCATGGAATTATGCAGAGACATTAATTTACCTTATTTTCCTGTTTCTAATATATCCAAAAGAGTATTTTCTTCATACTTTCATTTACTCATATGGTCCTAGAAGAACACGCATTAGTTATGTTCTCACTACATAATCATGTATGTTCAAAGTTAAAATGTGTTATATTCACAAAAAACAGTATTTATTTCTGTAAAGGAAAAGTGCCAAAGTCACAAGGACAGAAATTGAGATGAAGTGAACAAATACGCAGTGAGGTATTCCTCATGATTGTGTCACCTACAATGGAGCTGTTCCCGAGAGCCAGAGAACAACTTGATCTTCACATCACCCATTTCCAGACTTCTGGGTTGACATTGCCCAAATTCCCAGTTTATTGGCCTGAAAGCAGTCTAACTCTACTAGCTTCAACTTAATTATTTCTGACAGCAGAATTAAGTATTTATAATAACATAGCTGTGAAATAGTTAGTCACTGGTAACCTCTTCTAGTACCATGCTAGAATCTAACATAGCTGCATACGTTATTGAGGTACAAAGTCAACATATTCAGAAAAGTGACACATTTCCTTACAAGAACATTATATCATATCACCCACAACATCTACCAGGTATAAAGCCTGTTCTTTTGCCAGTTATGGAGTTGTAGCCTTAGATACCCATTTCATAAAACTGTTAAAAATTACACTGACATTGGTCAAATGATGGTAAGCTCGATTTAATATTTGTATTTTAAAGAATAAAACAACTCAGCCTCAGAGGCATTCCAGAAAACAGCCACTGGGCTAAAGGCTCAACTGAGTCATTTGCTGTAATGACTTCTGTAACACAGAAGGGTTTTTGCATGTACTTTCAAGAGTGCTTCTTAAAATGGTCCTTTACGCTGACTAGCAAATAGTTTTTTTGTATTTGTAAGCTAATCACTTCACTGAGTACCCACAGTTGTGTGGGTACTATGACAGGTGTAACAGGCACTGAGCTAAAGGTTTTATTTGTACACTGTAGACAGTATCCATATCTGGCATGTATCATACTCCTGAACGTGATGCAGCAGGGACAGAAATGCAGTCAAAGCACAGCAGGGCAGTACAACTTGGATCTGTTAGGACTGGACTGACTTGTCTCACTTCTTCACATAAGTAGGCCTATGACTTTAAACCTAAGGTTCATTGTCCCCTTGAATCTAAAATAGTCAGTTACAAAACAGCTATTGCCAGGAGGCTTGAACTTGCTCCACAGCATCTGTAACTTCACCAAGAAATATTTAAAAGTCTGAAAATTGAAAACTGATTAAAAACCCTGCAATGACTGGGATCTGGGTAGGACTGGTTGCTCAATGCTTAGGGAGCACAATCTCTAATAATTTAAATAAGGTATTCAACAACCATGAATCTCTGTTCGATCATGCACATCTCCTTCTTATGTACCTTTAAATGGGATGTGCTGAGAGGAATCTGCTGTGGGAAGCACAGTTCAAATCCCCTTTGGAGGCAAGTAGACTCTCAGCCTGAGAATGGTAGGCAGAACAAGCCAATTTAATATCTTTTAAAATGTACATGTGTTTGGCAATCAAATGGTACATTAACATATTCAGGTGCAAATACCTTGGTAACTACAGTAAAAGCTCATGAGCATTTGGGATACACCACATCTGAGCACAGGAAGCAGAGGTGTGAGAACCCGTCTTCCTGACTGAGCTCATCCTGTGGCAACACACTCAGAGGCCCAAAAGACACAGCAAAAAGAGGAACCTTTGGCTGATGCTCTCTGCCACTTTAATTGCGCTGACATAAACCAAGCCTCTCTACAAGACATGCTGCCTTCATTCCAGATGCTTGTATGTGGAATGAGCAGAAAGGATATTCTCTGCAAATGTTCCTTTCTCACTTGACAAATGTTCATTTTGCAAGGGGCTGGAGCAGTTAAAGATGCCATTCCTAACAAATGTTTGCTACTATCAATCAAGCTGCTCTTTTTCTGAGATGTGGTAGCTAACTTCTATGAGCACTCAGCCCATTTCACTGCAGGGTACTGCTAACTGCTTTAAAACAGGTTTCATCAGTGAAAACGGTCTTTTACCAAGCTACAAACTGGCAACATCTGATAACAGCCATGGTCTCAACAAGGTCAAACAGGTCAAAACAGAGCTTAAATAAAATCAATCAGGAGTTGGAAAATAGACATGAAACTGTCACTACTCAAAGAGCGGCTATAATAGATATTTTGTAAACATATAGATTCATGTATGTAATCAAGAGGATAAAGCTCCTTGCAAAACATAGTCCTAACAACTGCTTTGCTTTAGACTCTAAGCTGTACGTTCATGCAAGAACCTAACTGTCAGAGCACTTAAAATGTGGGAGACCCAACTCATTCTTTTATAACTGCCGCCATCCAGGAGAATGATCTAGCCACCAGACTCCAGAAAGGGCATTCTTCAACCTTTTCTGTTGAATCACTGCCATGTTTTCCTGTAAAATGAGACTCACTGGTCCAGAAGAAAAGCATGTAAGAGACTACGATTCTCAAGTCTAATAGTTAGGTCACTTACTAAGAAAGGGACAGCCCGAGTTTTACTTCCAAGACTTTGCCTGTATTTTACATCATCGCATAAAATACATAAACACTACCTAATTCTTTCCAACACTTTTCCTTTAAAAGAAAGATTTCTATTTAGTTCTTTGAAACAAAAGGTATTTTCAGAAACAGTCACTGGATGCATACCTACTGAAGTCACCAAGCCTCCTCCTGAGCAAGGTACCTAAATCTCAGGGTAACTGGAACTGGACACAATCTTCTGTACTTTTGCCTTCAACATCTTCCTATTAACCATATTTAAGAATCTCCTCACTCAACAAGTTGCTGTTGTGAGACACCTTCTTCCCTGCATTCCTCCCCTAGGACACCAAGGCACTGAGCATTCAAATTCTGGGGTCCCATTTACAACCAAACACTCAAAAGGTTACAATCATCTCTACAGCAGATCTCTGCTACGTAAGAAAAAAGTATTATGCACTCTCCAGAAATAAAACAAACATGCACATTTTTGAGGAGCTGGGCTCTGGAAGCCTATTTTCCTCTAGATTTGCATCTTCTGTGTTTTTCTCCTGCCTCTTGTTCCCTATGGATTCCCTCCTCTTCCCATCAATATTCCCAAATATCTTACCAGATAGATAGGCAGCAGTTGCTCATCATCGTGGCTGTGCTGATGAGCCAGGCACCAGCATATACTTGTGTTAGGACTGCTCCCACCAAGTGAAAGCAGGCTCTCTGCCTTCACTTAGTGAAAGCATTCATTTGGAGCCCTCATCCTTACCAGTTGCTGTTTTTCACCATACATTCAGCAATTTAAGACCTCTAAACCATTAACTCTTGCCAAATTTATCTGAATTAACTAGAAGATTCAAAAGTGATTGAAAAGTAATGCATAAGTCTACATACAGACAGAGATTTTAACTTTTAGAGAATCAAGCTTTTTATTAAATAAGGGGGTAAAGAGGAATATAAATTAAACAAATACCTGGACATTCCTAGAGAGTAGACTCACCCAGCATTTACACTGTAACCCTCTTGAGCACATGCTCAAGAAACCATCAACTCAACAGCCAGGTCTCTCCAGAGACAGAGACTATGTCTATGTTAGCAAACTAAACAGGGCCAGGGAATGAGCCCAAATCCTGACATATCATTCAGGCTGCTAAAATCTTGCCAGTGCTACATGACATCACTTTGGTCTGAGCACCTAAGCACTCTGCAAGACAACAGTCAGGTGTGAGCCTGAACTAGGAACACTTTCCCAGTAGTATTTCAGACACAGTCACTACTCTGCGAGGGTGACTTTAGCTGTACTGGCCCAGGCTGGGCCAGTTGGCTTCAGGAGCAGAAAACAATCCCTTAGACTTTATATTTATTATGTAGAAGTAGCCAGAGAAACCAAGACAACATCATGTGCTAATGTTGGCCCAGCTTCTTGATCGTTCAGTGTGGATGGATAAGTCATAGGGAGAGCATAGCTCCGTCCATCACCAAAGCCCTCTGGCTCTTCCCAGGCAAGCTCTGAGCCTGCATTACCGTGCGGACAGACAGCATTCCAGTTCCAGGAACTCAGTGTTCCCAGATCCTGAGCTGATGTGCTCCCAGAAAAACAAATCTCTTACACAGTGATCTAATGTTTTTCCATAATACAGGGACTGCTAATTCCCTTCTCCCCCACCCCTCCCCCCCCCCCCCCCCCCGTCCCCACCAAACTTCCACCAAATGAAATAAAACCAACACATAAAGAAAAACTCCCAAAAAAAATGA
>JANHGN010021440.1:0-42389 GCA_024605025.1 Megaceryle maxima | reverse complement strand
GGGGTCGGGGTCTGCCCAGCGCCCGGCGTCAGCGCGGGGGCAGGGGGGTTGGGGAGGTGGTGTGAATGCTCTTTCTCCTGTCGCAGATGCATTTTATTTGTTCATAAACGCCTTAAAAATGTAATAACGTCTCGGCGAGCAATGAAACGCTCTTTTCCATTAAATTTTGCCGTATCCTATTTTCACACATCCTCATTCATCCCCTGAACCTGACTTCAGCTTCACAGGCAGACCCCCTGGGGCCGTCACCCCGGCCCCTCTCCGCGGCTCCGGCTGCGGCCGCCGCAACCGCTGAGGGCGGGAGCCACCTAAAGGCGTCCCCGGGAAGTGAAGCTCCTCCGGGCAGCACTCCGGCCTCAGCCAACCCTTTCCTGGAGGAAAAGGACCCTCTTCGGCAAAAGGAAACCTAGTAGAAGAGCAAGATACGCTGCCCACATTACCTGGAGGCAAGAAAGGGCGGTAGTGGCTGAGCCAGGTCTTGAAGTGTTTGTGGTCTGAGCATCTGTCCTGTCCCCGACACATCACACAATCACAGAATGGGCGGGGCTGGAAGGGACCTCTGGAGATGATGCGGTCTAAGCCCCCTGCCTAAAGGAGGTTCACCTAGAGCAGGTTGCACAGAATCGCATCCAGGCAGGTTTTGAAAACCTCCAGAGAAGGAGACTGCACGTCCCAGATGTGGCAGAGTGCTTCACGGCGGAAGGGGACCATGGAGAAAGGAGGTAAATTGCAGGGGCACCATGGCTCCGGTCTTATGGGGATGCGAGGGAGCCTTGTTAAAACATCCACTTCGGATTCCAGCTTTCATGAGGTTGCACAGATTTGCCCTGCCAGCAGCAATCCACAAGTTGAATAAAAGCTCCTGGGTTCCAGAGCTGGCAGAGCAGAAGTGTCTGCCTTCACGTGAGGGTGGTGCAGAGCAGATGGTGCATCTGGTCCCTGAGCTGGGGCTGAGTCTCCCACCTCCTTTCCCTCCATACTGTCCACTGAGACCCAGGGCTGCTCCACAGCCCAAAGGGCTCATTTCCTCCATCACCATCACTTCCACCCCAAGTGCAGTGGGCACCTGGGGTGGAGAGGTAGCACACTGAGGCTGGGATTATGTCTTTTTTTTTTTTTTCTTTTTATTTCTGAGGACAGGCATTTTCATGAGACAAAAGGTCAATTTTCAGATCAATAATAGGTGAACAGTTTGAAAATAAAAGCCTTTCCCTCAGAAATGCAAATCATCTGGACTGCTCTCATCTTCAGGGCTCTAATGATCTTAAAGCACTGTGGTTTAGCTGTCTGCCAAGCAACCGTAGCTTGACCTGTGAAGGGCAGTATCGTTTCAAGTGACCTGGGGAAGCAATAAAAATGCAAAGAAAAAAATGGAAAGAAATATTTATATGAACACTCATGCTTCTATTTTTATTTGCATCATAGAGATCATCCACCAGTTCTGTATGATCTTTCACTCCCTAGAAATTGCAATGTTACACTGTAGCAAATGCACAGAGTTTACGGTCAGTGTCAAGTCATAAAACAGCTACAAGTACAATTTAAGCATTTGCAATTATGGGCAAAACAAGAAGAAAAGCACTTTGTGCTCCATCTGGAATTCTACTCACTCTGTACACAGTGTTAATAAAACACAGATGCAACTCAGGCCAGTGGTAATCGAAAGTCATTACCATCAGAAGCTGTTCAGCGGCCTGTATGAATTGTATTTCGCTGGTCTTAGCCCAGTGCCCATTAGACAGGCATCTACCTAACAGGCAGAACCTTTGTGTCATTGGCAAGGACCAAGGGTTGTAACACATTTTCTCACTGAATTCCCCTTTTGGAAGTAGAGCTAATCACTTTTGGACACCATGGGGCCCCTCCTCCCCGCCACCACTTCTGCTCATAATATTCATGGTCTCTGAGGGCAGAACATCCATCTGCAGGTTTCTGGGTAAATAATAGAATGGAAATGCACATGGCCAACTGAGCAAGCTGTAACTGATGTAAGTGCAGCAAGTAAAAACTATCAGACTGCGTGTTTTATGTGGAGAGGGGTGGTACCTCTTCACCACTTGCCCATCCAGAACCAGTCCCCTGTGCTGACTGTAGTCAAAGGCATCGCTGCAGAGAAAAGACCCAGAGTGCCTGCAAAGCAGCTCTCTGGGTGCACAACATGCAGTGTGGTCAGGGCTTTGCTATCTAATAGAGCTCTAACCAGTTAAAAGAAAAAGATTATTCTCTTCTCTGCCACGCAGCTCCTCTCTAACCTGCCTGTGTTTTTTCTTCATGGGAGAATGCGAAGTTCAGAGCTTAGTACAGAGGCAGCATCTCCCATTACACTTGCTCTGGTTTGTCCTGCTCTCTACAACCCAGTGAAGACTTGCATTTGGCATGAGGGAGACATCTGTTTCCAGTCCACATTTTGCAGGATCACCCTTTCTGAGAAACGCAGTCACTCGCTGCCAGCGTAGTGTGCCCTCTGCTCAGCCCCGCTTTCAAGCCTCATTGGCTCCATATGCTTTGAATGATCAGGATGATTTTTCTCCTAGTTTCTGCATGGCTATGACTTGTGGCTATCTCATCCATGCAACGATGGCCACATGCTCTTAAGTACCAGCAGGAACAAGAAAGGAAAGATTACGATCTTCAGAGAACTGTGTCTGTCATTAGCACAGCTGCCACTGTGACAGTGCAGGACTGGTGAGCTTCAAGTTTTCCTGTTAGACTCTCCATTCTTCTGTGATGTGACCTTTTGCACTCAGATTTGTCATGCACCTCACAGGCTGGAAATCATATCCTGAGGTATTAAATCCCCAAGTCCTATCTCAAATAATATGCTTTGTTGAAAAAATTCTTGAAGGCATTTCTGTTAAAATAAGGAGGAAAAAAAAAAAAAAAAAAGAAAAGTAAATTTGTTTTAAAAGGATGTAAGGATCTGGAAACATGTATTTGTTCACTGAGATGCTTTAAAAAGAGTACAAGGCTTAGCAAGTCAAAATAAAATAGGTCTGATTTATACAGTAATACAGTAAAAAGACTGCAGAAAAAAGCAAACAATCATTTTATATACGTTTATGCACATTAACTCTCTAAGTGATTATACAGTCTCTAACGTCTAGATTTTCATGGGGTTTTGTAATGCTTCAAAGGAATATAGCTGCAAATAGACAAGTTTAAGTTTCATTTCTCTCATTTCAGTAACAGCAAATGCATATTTTTGCTTTCAGAGGCTGCCTCTTCTGTCAGTAGTACTTACATTTTTGTCCGCTTTTATGCTGATAAAATTCCACTGACGTCAGCTACAGCAAACCTTCGTGCTTGATAGATGCGCGAGCAAGAAGAGAATCAGGGTCATACTAAACAAACAAATGTCAATCATCAAGGAATAAGTAGGGGTTTTAGCCTGCTCAGAGGAAAGGTAAGTAGAAGGGCCTTTGTATAACTTTTCCTCGATGGTCAAAAGAAATATGTGAATGGCTTTAGCTACATAAAAGCTTATTTTTTGCTGCTTTTTTTCCTTGTCTTCTCTCGGAGGAAATGGTGTTGAAAAGGCTAAAGCCACTGACATTTTGGTGTTGTGAGAGTGAGAATGTTAGCTAGAAATTAACAGAAACGCTCCCCTAAGTATATATACGATCCATTAAGTTGTTTTGCAATGCTGAGAAATGACGCATGGAGTATTTTGTTCAAGTCAATATCCCATAAGGATGAAAGCAAGGTTAAGATCTTTCACTTCAACAGCCCAAGCCCTGCCAGTAAGCACGGAGGTATAAATCCAGAACTACCCTGAATTCACACTAGTGCAGCTGAGGACTAAACCAGGGCCTCTATCCCCAGTTTGGATGTCACCAGGCCAGTGTGCCCAACACTCTGAACCAGCCACTGGCAGCTTGCTGGCCTGTGTACACGGAACTTCAACCAGATGTGTTGATACAGGGAGCAATGTAGGCTCCTCCTGCCCACTCTCAAGTGAGGGGTACCTTATTCAGCGCTAGAAATTACTGTAGAAACACTAGAAATTACTGACTGACTTTTGCTTTGTTCTAACCTCATGGAGTTGCTCAGCCCTTCGGGAAAGTAACATATCCATTCAGTGAAGAAAGGAGGTCACATTATTATTCTGCAAACAGCGTTTATAAAATTCGTCCATTAACATTTTGCCCACAGCTCTAGCACCAGAGGACAGTATTTCACTCTGTCCTGGCAAAACAGTTCGATTGCCCGTTTTCACTGGTGTGCTGATGCCTTTTTTTCTACAACAGCTGCCTACCTGGATGCTGTCATTGCATTGCTCAGCAGTTTCTGCTTGCTCTGCCAGGTGTTTAGCTATTCAATTGATATTCCAGCATATCTTTTTCTGTTTTGCCTACAGACTTGAAGGGCAGGGAAAGACCTCCCAGGCTTGGCCTGAGAGGGATCTGAACTTGTATTTTCAGGAGTGCTCAGCTGCAGCTGGTTTTCTTTTCAAACTTAAAGGATGAAATAAAGAAAAACAACTGTCTGAGGAGTTTCTTTACATTGCATACCTGCAAACTGAAAAAAGAGAAACTAGACATGAAAAAAGTGCCAGCTTCCAGAAGTTGACACTGGTAGAACGTGGCTGATCAATGGTGTCTTTTTGCTACACGGGGAGCTTTAGCTGAAACTATTTCCCCTTGTTCTGCTGCCAGGGACAGCAGCAGAGGTCTCTGAGGAGCTCAGGAGGGAAGGTAAAGGAGCCTGGAGGAATTCCTTTGTAGCAATGACTACAGACCAAGAGAAACCTCTCAACCATGTACATTTTTTACAGCCAAAAGCTTAGTAAACATTAAAAGCAGGTGGTACGCCACTGAAAAGAAAGGCACCTTAGTCATCAAATACCCTTTTCACAGTATTCTGTCTCCAGGTTTTGTTAAATGGCAGGGGAGATGAAACACATCCGAACATGGTTAGTTCATCCTTCCCTCTGCATTTGGCATATGGGCATCTAAAAAGCAGCAGAATTATGAAGCTGGGGTTGCCCAGAAGTAAGAGCTCTCTCCCCATTGTCAGTTCAAGAAAAGATAAGAGCTCAGCAGTTTTGCCCTAGTGAGGAGTCCCACCCAAGCACAGCAAGAAGTTTGTGAAGGTTAGTGTGCCTTGACCTGGAATCTCCTGGATGACCCCCACACTGGAGTTGCAGAAAGTCTGCTGCTTCCAAAACCTGACGTGTGCAGTGCGCTCCTATAGTGCAAACATATGGGTCCTTTGCAGAGCAGCCAGCACTCCCAGGCTGCAGCAGACTTGCTCTCCTCTTCCCTGGGACCAAGCAATGTGTGCACAGTGAGTACTGGCCTCACCTGGCCTTTTTTAGGGGAGGCTTCAGCCTCTGCTGTGAGTAGGTCAGGAAGCCACAGTGTCAAATTTGCGACATCAGGACAGATGTTGCAAGATGATGTCAGCCCTACTGCACACAAGACTGCTTTAGGGCGCCCATGACCCAGGACTGTGCCATCTTGCACAGATGTACCCAAAGGAGCTTTTACCCAACCAGCTCAGGTGTTGCATGCTGCTGAGGTACTTTGGGATCAGGAATCTCATCCGCTAGCTTTGGGCTGTTTTTTTACCACTTCACAGCTAGATCAGGTCTGTTTGCACAAGCTAAACCCGCATGTGTGAACCATGCAGCAGACACACCCCAGTTAGTACCTCTGAGGCAGTAAAGGAGTTATGCTAAAGTTAGCAGGACTGCTGGAGTGACCACCAACCACATTTAGTAAGGGGTAGAGTCAGGATCCCTGTCATTTCACAGACTTAAAGTAACTCTGTCTTTCCAGTTCTGTCACACACTTTTTTGAAGCAATTATTTTAAATTTTTCTTCTGGAAATAAACCAGATGCTTTTAAAAACAAGCAGAGCCCTTGGGTGCTGCCTCTTTTTAACCAGATGATAGTGTGGCTAGAAACCATCTCTCGATATTATAACTTTTGCCTTATCTCTAAAGTAACACATTTGCTTGATCAATCAAATATAAAAATACAATTTAAAATGGCTACATTTTAGGTTTCTGAGATTCACTACATCTTTAGACCGTTACTCTTCTCCCCTAAGCTGCAATATCATTTTAGTTAATAACCTTCTCCTTCACTTTACAGTACAGTCCCATCAAGATTCCTTTCCTTTAAAAGAAAATTATTTTATATTTTTGGCTGCTAGGAGGTGAAGAGGAAGAAAAAATGAGTTTGGAGAGGAAGCAAGATTGCTTTCTTGTTTTGCTTTTCTTTCTGTGCATATAAAATTTAGACAATGAGTAAACCTTTCCCATCTGTGACTATGCAGGAGCTTACATTGCCTAGAGCAATTGCAATAACTCACTTGCCACTTTTTATGGAACTCTCTGCTTTATTAGTTTTATGCTGATAACTTCATAGTTACTTTCCAGGCATATAAAAAGTAGGTAATTGAAATCACAAAAGTAGCTTAATACCTGACTTATCACGTAATTGTCTGGATGCATCTGAAACTACATTAATACTACCTTGGCTCTTTCAGCTGGCCAGTGATACAGTTTATGTATCAAGTATCTGACTGGTTTTCATGTAAGTTGGACAAGTGACAGAAGGACCTCTTTTCCTGACAGTGCAAGTTCTGTAATATTTGGGAGCACAAAATTAAGACCATCTGGTCAGAAGCTACTCTGCTACTGATAAAGGAGCAATGGATAAACCCAGAATCCTGATGTCTGGAGAGGTGGTATTATAAAAGCAGAAAATTCGACAAATCTGCTGGATCTTCAAAATGTTCATGAACTTGGGTTTATTTCTATCAAAAGCTGGTGCTTTCATGGCTTACAGGCATGGATGGAGAACTAGATGTCACCATTTTGGCCACGATGAAACATTTCACAGTGGCTAACAGAATGCAGGAGTGAAATTAAGGCTTCTCTTTTATGACAGAAAGGAGGACCATGGATTTCAGGTTCAGCCAGATCGCAGGATTAATCTGAACTGACTAAAGATGGAATGCAATCCCAACACTTCAGAATGTATCGCAGTATACAATAGAGCTGGAAATTCCTTCTCCTGGCACCTCTACTTGATTTTCCACATCTTCAGAAGGCGTTCCTTCAGCCAAGCATCGTATCAGTTTCCTCCTCCCTGCAGAGTGTGGCTGTAACAGCAACCGGTTCATCCAGGGTGCCATAAATTTCCAATTAAGATGGTGACAGATGTCTCACGGTGTGTGAAAGCTGAAAAAACTGGTTTCACATCGGGGCCCTTAGAAGCGATGTCAGGTATTTTGTGGTTCATATTGTTCAACTGGAAGTGAATACTTTGTATCTCAGCACAGTTGTAACTTTCCCAGGATCAATTGCACAATGAGAGGAAATTATTGTTTGCTTATTCCCTACATTGAACACAGAGGCAATCTGACCTGAGTCTTGAGGGTTTTTTTTTTTAAAAACCACAGCCAATAAATATTCTACACTTAGATATTCATTAAATTTGAGTCTCAGAAGGTAGAAAGTCCTGTCATTAGCAGAAAACCAAAGCACACAAACAGCTTTTTGCACTGGTGTTTCTGTTCAGCTTCAGAGAAATGTGGGGTGTTAGCTCCGGTTTGCAAAGCTCTGTGCAGAGGCATTGCTCGAGGAAGTGTGGGCTCTGCAAACAGCTGGAGCTTGTGCTCTTTGCCTCGGTCCTTGATTAGACTCAATTCTTTAGGTAGAAATGGCTCCCTGGAAACCAGTGACTGGTGCTGGCTTGAGATTTCTGAGGCAAGAATTGCCTTCTGCTGTTCCCAGCTGCCAGCTCTGCGTAAATAAAAGTGAGTTGTGCTTGGGCTCTCTGTCACTTACTGTACACAAAAGCAACTTACAAGGCTTCAAATGTTTCATCTCACATACTAAATGTGCTGGAAAACAACACTGGAAAAGGAGCAATGCAAAGGTGCAGCCCCTGCCACAGTTGAGAGAGGTGTGTCTGAGCCAAGCTAGGAGTGAGCAGGGAACCTCCGCCAGGTCCCGCAGGCTCAGATGAAGGAGGAAATTGTCCAAAGACCACATTTCCCCTGTCCACTGGACTGCAGCTTATAAGACCAGCAATGGAAAGACCTTCACAAGTGGGAAGACCTTTAACTTCCTCTGTTAAGCTGGAAGTGAGTTGATTATACAAGAACCAACCATCTCCAACAGGACAAAGACTTTCAGCTATGTTTAAATGTCACTGTAGGGGCTGTGGCTCATTTTGGCTGTTAATAATCTGATACAGCTATAATATCTTTTTTCTAATACCCAGAGACAAATTAAAACATATAAAAGAACAGGAGGCTTTTATTTTAGTTTTCTAGAAGCTGAGCTAGTCCTATTAACATATTATCAAGGCATTGTAACAAGAGTGCTAGCATTTTAATGATAAAGCATCCAGAGTCCGTAGAAAATATATATCATCATCTGCAAATTCATTTTAGATATAATAAAAATAGCATGGCATAGGAGATCTGTCACATTTTAAATGGGATAAATGTTATTTATACTTTATCCTGCAACATTTTATCTTTTGAAGCAGCATAAAGTTACAGTAGGACTCGGTACTTGATCATGAAGCAGCTGCAAATATGCAGAGGGTCCCTGGCAGCAAATCTGACGGCAACAGGCAAAGGCTGTGGTAATTAATCAGGCTCACTGATGCTGAAGGACAGCTGCTGAGAGAGGCCACACTCACCTGGTCCCATCAGGGAGGGGCCGACTGGGACCTGCTGAAGGGGTGCAGGTGGGGAGGAAGGCTATAAACAGGGGAGCAGGCAAGGTAGGAGTGGTGGCAGTTGGGATTCTGGTTTGGAGTTGTGTCTTGGGGTGAGTAACAGCTTATCCTTTTCTATAAGGGAAGTGGGATGGTAGCTGGTAGTGCAAGGAGGATGGTTCCTAGGCTTGGGGAGAAGAAGCTTGTGCTGGTGAGTGGTTTCCACTGTGAATGAGCTCTGGTGTTTTTGAGGGTAGCTGTGCAGGGCTATGGGAAGGTAATGTGTCTATGCTTTTGCATGCTGTAGCTGAGCTTGGGGCATGGTTTGAGCAGCCTGCGGTGCAGTGGCCCTGACAGAGACCAGGCAAGGGTGGGTGTATATCCACACTCCAGTACCAGCAGTATGTTAGGTGCAGGTCCATCTTTAGTTTAGTGAGAACTTACTGATTTAAGCTAGGGCCAGAAATGTTGCTTGCTGGAATGGCTTCTTCAGCTGTTCATCTGCTGATGGCTTTGTGAAGTGTTGGGCTGAAGGAGAGTGAACCCACATGGTACTGCCTACATTTTATCTTGGCATTATCTGCTCAGAAATTATTTCTGATAGTAGATCAGAGGTGTGTGCTTGTGTAGCATTGGCATATAAAGGGCATGATGGGATCCTTGAAATACATCAAAGAAGTGGGGAAAATATGTAAGGAATGCAATTTATCACCTAACTTGTTCTAAATGTTCTGAATCCAGTGCAGTGGCTGTGTGTGCTGAATGTCTAGTAAGAAATTGTACGGTGTTCCCTCTGAAGCTCCCTTGGAACTGTTAATGCTTTGGTAAACAACAGCCCTGAGATTAAGCTCTGTGTAATGCTTTCTTGGCCTGGTCTTGCAGACTTAAGAGGAGGGTGCAGAAAAAGCCAATTGTGAGCATATGGTATTGTCTCTGTATCTCTCTTTTTCCAAAGCACTCGGTATGGCTTTGTTGTTCAGCTGTTGATAGGGTAACATCTTTATTTATCTTTCTGTTGCTGTTTCTTTCTCTTGCTTAAGCCCATGCTCAATAGATTTATGTATTTTAATAAGGGGGGAACCTAGTAACTGTATACGTTTGTGGACATGTTCTGTTGTGCTTGAGGAAGAAGTAGAGTGAAAATACCCTTTGTGGGATTCAGCTTTGTTTTTTCCAGCCAGTATGCGTTTAAAGAGAGGTAGAGACTGCAGCATTTGGGTTTCTGTGAGCTTCCAAATTAATCTAGGGAAAGGTCACATTTCAGTTATTACCACCTTGAACTGGAGGAGACCACACCACCTTGAGTTGATGCTGACATCAAGGGTGAGGTCTTTACACATCCCTCCTGCAGGTGGGAAAATCTCCAAGGGGCTCATCCTTATCTCTGCCATCAAAATAAGGTGCTGAATTTAAACGATATTGGAAGCAGCCCAAGGGTTTATGTGCCTGACCAGCAGTGAATCACACTCAAAAGAATCAATCTCTCTCTATGCCAAAAATAAAAAAACACTAGGAAGAGCAACAGGCAACTATAGCAGTAAAAAAATTCTATTACCTGCTAAAGAAATAGTGAGGTTTTGTCATTCTAACACCCTAATAAAAAATTAAATGTGAAAATCTACAGTAGATGTCATGTAACATCATGATGAAGTCAAAAATATTACCCAGGCCCTGTAGGCACTCGGTACTCCTCACTTCAGAAGGAAATGAATGTGAATTTCCAATTATGGTTAAATTTGGGGAACACTGTGGAAGGATCATAGGCTGCAGGAGAGGGGCTGAAAAGAATCCAGAAAATATTTTAGATACTTCAGTGTTAAAGAACAGCAGGAGTAGAGATACCTGCAAAAAGCTTTCTCATGCTTTGCAGTTCTCTTTTTGAAAAACATTGTGCACTGCTTCAGAATTGAATGGCTGTAAACTGACAGCAAAACTATGTGCTTAGGAGTAGTAGCTTCATTTGGTGAGAGATTGAAATGTGATGTTTCTTTTTCCTCCATATTGCGTGAGTATCAAGTAAATTAGCTGCAGAAGGCAAAGTACAGGCTTGTGAGTCTATTGTTTGTTTAGCAAAGGGAAAACAGTGGGGTTTTTTATGGAAAGATCCTTATGTCTGCAATGCTCTCGTGATGAATTTTTGTCTATCCTGGTTATGGAAGCTTAAAATCTAGGGCCTGCTTCAAATTTCAGATGTGTGGTAGCTGATTACTGTACACAATCTTAATGAAGAAGTGTCGTTAGATAGAAAATATGTTTACTCTGGAGTTTCATGGGTAGGAGATGGAGAGTTCAAGCTGCAGAGGGCTGTTGCCAACTGGATGGCTCAGGCTATGATTTTGTCAATTACTGTGGTTCCTATTTATGTATCTACAAAGCAGAGATGATAAAATTTGACTGTGTCCTAATTGCCTTGAGCTTTTAGCAAATATTTATGAACTACGTGCAGACTTTCAGGAGATGAGTAATTAAATTTCTGTGTCTTGTTAAATGTGTTTTTGTAGAATCTTCTCTCTTCCTGCATTAAATAGCTTCCTCTTTCAGTGTTGAAAGCACTTTCCAGTAGAACTTTTGAAATTCAGAACAAATATTTTTATGCTAATGGTAGCACATCAACCTTATGTTAAGCTTTGCTCCACCTTTCTCGCTTCAGCTTATCCTCATGTTTTGTTCCATAACACCTCTTGACATTTTAAGACTAATTGTAGATACTAAAGATTATTAAATTGCCCCCAGTTGGATAAATTGGAGCTCTGCCATTGGTTCCTCTGGAAATAGGATCAGGACCTGGATAGACACACGTAATGTCTAAGACACACTAATATGCTTTCTGCCTCAACAAACAGGACTCCAAGCACTTCTGAAGCCTGTCCTCTAGCTCTCTGCAATATGCGTGCTACTCCTTGATCAGCTGGCAGTTCAAACTGTTCAGTACATTACAGTGATAGTTGTGTTAATTTGCTGGAAACAAAAGAAGCAACCCTGCAACAGAATTGACCAAAAGACTCCCAGTCACAGGTGCTAAATCACACCTGAGCATAATGAAAATGCATTAAATCCAGGTAAGAGGCCAATGAATTCATAATGAGCTGGTGCTGTCACCATAATAAACTAATGCAAGAGAAGAGCTCAAAGAGGAGGCCAGAGCTCTTGGTTTTTAGGGTTTACAGGCACAATAAATTTCACTCTGATTTTGATTCAAACTCTACATCAGCATTGTTTAAATGGTGATTGCTGAGGTGGGGTTAAAAAACAAACCTAAAGCATAGGACTTCATCAAGATCTTGGTTTTCTGGAGTCTTGTATGTAACACTCAAGTTTCCTAATTACTTACAGGTCAGAATCTCCTTTAATCAGGAACAGGGTTTTCAAAGGCAAAGTCAATGTCCTGTAGTCTCAGGAGAATCTCACCACCTAGCAAGCACACTCTGAAGTACTGCAGACTTAAACAGTGAGTTACACCAGGGGCTTTTTGTGAGCCCAGGCACCAAGTCCTGGACTGCAGTGACTAGAAAAATCATCAGCAGTCACCTGAAGGCCTTGGTGGAATGTGGCAGTGTCTGAACTAGCTCGAGATCCTCTGAGTTGTCAAACATACAGCATCCTCACCTTTAGATTTATCAGCAGCTACATTAGCTGCTGAATTCTGAAGAGTAAGTAAATGGAGCACTAATTTACATTTTAGGTGTACAGATGGCAGGCTGCCCTGTTAACATTCCTCTGAGACACTTCAAAGTAGACTAACAGCAATGAAGAAAAAAAGGAGCCAGCAAGACTGAAAGTTTGTTCCAGACTGGCTCCCAGTGAAGCTGGGATATGTGTTCATCCTGTTCTGTTCTGTTGTTGCAGTTTACCTCAACAGCCAAAATGATGCACTTTCATAGAAAGCACGCTCTGAGGACCTATCCCCAGCAGACCCCATGCTTTTCACTTTATGAAACCAGCAGAAAAAGATGAGAGAGCGCAACCCAGAGCATCCTATCCTGCTTGTTGTGTCACTAACTGACCCACTCTGTTAGTATAAAATATGGTCATGTTTGTTCTAGCTTGAATCCACCAGATTAGTTTAAAGCAGCTTAAATTTGCTTGTTTTGACCCCTCAGCCAGCTCCTGCAGGTCTAATCCCTGGGCCCTCTTTCCAGCACAGGCATTTTTAGTGGTACAAACCAAAGCAAATAAATGCCTCTGTCTGAGTGGTGACCTTGCTAAATAACAGCAGGGATCTCGAGCATCTGTTGTAGGCAGTGCTGTGACCTTCTATTATGACACTATCATAGGAACACGTGCTAGCTCTGCAGAATTGATATTGCAAGGATCAGTGCGAGGATATTTCAATGAAAAAGAGTAATTCTGTACTCTGATTATGATGATTAATTCTGCTACGTCAGCAGGCTGAGGCACAGCTACTGACAGCAGATCTGGGGGGGCACCTAATTAAAGAGCCAAAAACCTTAAGGGGGCATTTTGTGTGGTTAATATTATGAAACATAAGCAGCTAGGATTTTTTTATATCTGCAGAAACATACATACTTTCCTCAACTCTACATAAGACGTTGTAATGATGTAGTATTGGTATGTATTTGAAATACCAGCAAAGATTAAAACCTGGCACTTGGAATTAACTAGTCACAGATGGACTCAACTGTGGAAGTTTTTGGACTACACAAAGTTGAGCAAAAATTCTATTTCACAAATAAGGAACCACTGCTGACCTGTCAGGCACACTACTTCCCTCACTTCAAGTTGAGTTATGCAAAAGATTAATCAAGACTTCTATCAGGGACATAATTTAAGGTCTTTGCTAGCACAGGAAACTGGATAGCCCTAGAGTTTCAGCTTTTAAAGGGGATTTGGCTTTCAGACGGTGCTTTCAGACTGGTTTCCTCTCCAGTTCTGGAGGCAAGCACTTGGCATGCACTGATCAGGTCATGTCCCTCTCTCCAGTACAGCTTCTTCCTTCAGCTGCTACAACCAAGTTGTGCTCTGTCAGTTTGTTGTGGACACATTCCAGCTCATGTCCATTATACATTTGGTATGAGGCATTTAGGAGGGAAGTGTCAAGGCCAGGTTCCTCAATCCTGTTTTGTTAGGAAATTCTCACTTGGCAATCCTACCATCATTAAAACTTCTTCTCAATAGGGTATGCTTTGCCAATATGACCTTTAGCTGTTAGGAAACAGTAGATAAAGCACCACAAAAGTAGGTAATTCTATAATCAGTTCAAATTTTGACAGATAACAAGAAACAGCTCTCTTGCACTTAAGCATGG
Source organism: Megaceryle maxima (assembly GCA_024605025.1). Taxonomy (NCBI): domain Eukaryota; kingdom Metazoa; phylum Chordata; class Aves; order Coraciiformes; family Cerylidae; genus Megaceryle; species Megaceryle maxima. Next base: position 28,439 of record JANHGN010021440.1, on the reverse strand, counting down.
CATTTAGAAAGCTGAACTAACACTTTAGGTGGCTGTCTGCTGTTAAAAGTTGCTATTCTCTCAACATTCCCCTACAGGAGGAAATGAAATACTATCAGTTAGATGTGTCGACTTTGAAATCAGAATCACTGCAAACACTTCTGCAAGTGTCACCTCCTCAGCTCAGATGTGCTGACCCCTGGCTCTGTACCAGCACACGGAGAACGATATCTGAACCCACTATGTTGAACATGTGCTTTCCCACCTTACCAATTCACATACAGGGGTTATTTCCTATCAAATTTTAAAATATTTGTATCATGTGCAAGGAAAAGAGTTGAAAGCTAGGCATAGAAGAAAATGGTTTTTTGATCTAATGAGTAATTGTCTTGTAGATTTTAGTGGCAGAGAGGATATGTCAATGTTTTTATTACAGTATTTATTATCTGAGGTGCACTTAATGACTGTATATAGCCCCACTGATTAATATCTAATACTAAAAATGCTGGAAAGGTGATGTCCAAGTACACAGACAACTGCAATGATCTGCCCTACCTGCATAAACAAGGAAGCTATTTTAGTGTCAATTTATACTTTGTATACAAACTGCTTTCCAACTGTTCAAGTGAGATCAATATTTATGACAATTCATTACAGAATACTGTTGGCTTTTATTGTGCAGACAAATGCAATCGCCAACCCACCACTACATTAATTTTATGCTATCAGTTAACAAAATTATTGTAAAAAATAATTTCTGATGAGCAAATGGAAACAAGTTGTACAGCTCCACTATGTTCCTATATTGATAGAAGAAAATGGCATTGAACGGCTATAACTCAAGGACAAAACTACTTCCATTGCTTAGGGGAATAAAAACATTCCTGATTTCTCCCCTAGTCCAAAACCCAACATTGGTTTACACACACACACACACACACACACCCCCACAGAAATGTTACTTGGGAGTTACTGCAGGAGTCCCACACTCTTTACTCTCTAACTTTGATACGGAAATACCTGATCGAGCCATCCTACTGGTGTGTACACAACTCAAGTGAAGCACTGCTTGGCTCCCTGCCAGCATACCGAGCTTAATCCTCTGGTTCCTCATAATGTGCGTACCCACTAGCATAAGTCCTTCCTAAATTCAAACTGCTGAATACATCTGCGGTATCAGTATCAGAATCCTTCCCTCCCTCATCATTGTCATCTTCATCATCCTCTTCTGCTTCATATTCATCATATTCATCCTCGTGGCCACCTGCATCCCCAGCTTTGCTGGAGGAGAGGTTCTTCCAGTAGGCATCATAACCAGAAGCTCCATCTGCATCTTCACCTCCAGTCTGTCGGCCAAACTTCAAAGACCGTGCTGCAGGCAGAGAAAAATCATTAGGTTCCCCCCCCTTGACAGCAATTTGAGCTGAGTATCTGACATTTCCATCCTTTTTCACTCCTTGGCAGAGCACACAATATTAGTCTTTAGATAAATGGGACACTTTCAGGTTTAATCATTCCTCTGACAGAAGCTTGTATAAACACTAACTGCCCAGAGTATGACTTGGGTTTTAAGACAAACCTTTGGTACTCTAGCCAAGAAAACCTGTAATTAGATGTGCTTTGCAGACACAATACATGTGATTTATTCAAGTGGCCGAGGTAGACTGCGTGCGTGTCATCACACTGCACTTCAAAATTCATTAGCAAGCTTCTTATAGATGAAATAAAGACTTTAAGCAGTAAGTTTTTGCAGTTTTTCCTACAATCTCAAACTGAACAAAAGCTTTCACTGTATTGGAATCAATTAGAACAAGCAATTGCTGAATTCTAAAGCAAGAAACACCAAGTTTTTCCCAAAACAAATGCAGCAAAGCTTTGCAAAACAATTGAAAGTATCTGGACTTTACTCAGTGCTCCTATGCAGAAAAGCAGTACTTGTATTGCTTGTTAGCTAGAGAGGGAGGCTTACTTGACATGCTCAGATCCTTTGTCTGCTGAGTTTCATGACCACATTTAGGGCAGGGAGGCTCTTTTCCTTTTTCCTGCTTGAAAACTTTACTTCTCACGTGATCGTCACAAAAACAAGCCTGTGGGGTGAAAGGACAATAAAAAGGCTAAATGTTTCCATTGCAGAAGCCTACTGTTCAGCAAGAAGAAAGGGAAAAAAAAAAAGTGTTTAAAAGCGAAGAGGTTTTCTGCTTGGGATGAAAATGTAATGAGCTCTATCTACAGTGGAACTGGAGTCTGTGCACAAAGCAACCGCTCCAGTGCCGAGCAGAGTTTCTTGGCTTGCTGGGAAGAGGCTGGATAAGAAGCGCTGATAGGCAGGTAGAGGAAGTAACACACTCAAGGACCAGATTTCAGCGCTGCCCACAAGGAGCCTGGCAAACTTTGTTTTACTTTGACAAGCTTCAATAAAACACGATCAGAGATGTCTAGCAGAACTTAACTGTGCAGTGACCTTAAGGCAAAAAATAGAGACTGAAATTTCACTTGTTGAGCAGGCAATGAACCAGCACCTGGTGAAACCTGGGTGATGCTGATGATGAAGCAAGTGTGACTTTTTATACAAAACTATTTCTGAGTGTAAAACCAAAAGCCTGATGTCAACAAATTACCCTGTGCATGTGTAAAATTGGATTAGCTGTGGAGATGATTTCTGTTGGATCCAGGCTGCTGTTTTCTAGTCAGATCATCACTTGACTGTTTGGAAAAAAATAAAAAGCCAACTTCTTTAATTGTCTCAGGTCTACACAGGATGAAAACCTGTTTCGAAACCTTGGATTCTGTTCAAGACCAAGGATTTGTTTTGGTGTTGTAGGGTTTTTTGTGTTTGGTTGTTTTGGGGTTCTTTTGTTTTGTTTTTATTTTTTTTAAGGCTCAAACAGCCCCAATTTCAACACAGAGGGCTGGACCAAGTGAAGATCACCTTACCTGACATGCAGATGCACAACACTTGCCTGTAGTTAACAGGCAAGCACAGATAAAAGCCCTTTTGTTTCCCAGAAGTCTGCCCTCAGGCTTTAGAATCTGATACAAAAGGAAGAATATTTTTTAACAATGTGGAGGAAAACATGACAAGGTTTGGTACCAGCCTTGGAGGCTAAGGAGAACAAGTCTAAAATTGTAGCTACTTGCAACTGTCTTTACCTTACACCGCAGGCATGAATGCTGCCCAAGCCTGTTACAGGACACACCTGTTGGAGAAAATCAATATGTAAAATTCACTACTGGGAAACTGCAGATCTCTGATGTTTTTAAAACCTCATAAGACAGATCAGTCATTTCACCATATAGTACCTTTTACTAGTTTTTTTTTTTGTCAAGTCTAAGCCTCATTGCAATAAGGTAATTTGACACAAGAAGTAAAAGTTCAAGGAGGGAAAAAGTTTTACTGTGTTGCATTTCTGATCTTTTAAAAAAGTTTCAAAACCAATTTGTTATTAAGTGATCATCTTGCTTTTCCTTTTCTCACAATGTCAAAAGGAGCACCAGCATTTTGCAATCACAATGCCAGGGCAGCCTTTCATACCTTTATTTGGTTTAAATAGGGTGTGAGAAGACTCAAAGCTTGCAGACTTCCAACTGCAGAACAGTTCTTTTGTCCTGTACTTCCTCTGATGTCCTCTGGAATGTACTTTATAGCACAAAACTCCCTGTGAAACTGTGTTAAAGAACTGTGCCTGGCATATGAGCTGTAAAGACCAGAATCAGTGCTTGAAATCTAGTCTTGAAGTTTCAGACCGGTTTCATTACTCCACTAGAGGGAGTACAGTAAAGGGAACCACACAGGAACTGGCAGCAACATGAGGCTGGGTGAATAGCTACTCCTCAGGAAGCAGTAGTGTGTTATTTTATCAGTCTCAGTGCAAGTTACTCATTCCTTTCCCCTGTGACAACAAAGCTTTTGAATCTGAAGTAATAAATAACATGAGTTCTCCACATGAGCAGAACAGCTACGGGATTTAGCACTTTGTCATGTGTTTAAAGATGGAACTGGAAATGCTAATGCATAGAATCCAACATTCCTGGAGTATTGGCACTTAAAAAAAAAATACTTCTCTCGGATAGTGATGGAAAGTAACAGTACCTTTTTCACAGCTAGAAGAGGATAGATAACAATTGCATGACCACATTTAAAGTTCATGTAGTCTGTAAAAGTTCAGGTTTTACAGTCTTGTTACCACACTGACAAAAATCCCACCACTCAGTCTACCAAGACTGAACACAGTGAAAACCCTCAAAAAGCATTTTCTCTAGTCAGGGTGTAACATCACATCTGTGTATTAGAAACTTCCCACAATCACTGGAGGGGAAAAAAAAATTTGTAGAACAGCTGTTGCTGTTTCAATATTGCTATGCAGGGAGATAGTCTGGCAGAATATATCAAGAGAAGCTAATCAAGGATTGGAAAATGGCTGGCTGGAAAAAAAAAAAGGCTGAAGATGAAAAGGAGATAAGAGATTTCTAAAGAGACAGACTCTAACACTGAAATTAACAAATACTCTGGGAGAAATCAGTTGGGACAAGAGTCTAGTCAGTTCTGAGGAAAGTCTTATATATGATAAAAAGCACCTTTAAGTTTTCTAATAAGGACTGAAAATGTTATAGTTGAAATACATGAATACAAGAATACAAGTTTTGGAAGTGACAACAAACACTTATGGGAAAATCCAAACAGTAGTTAGTGGTGGGTAGAAAAGAAATCATAGAATGGCTTGGGTTGGAAGGGACCTTAAAGATCAGACTTGTACAAAAGATTGGTTATTTCAAACATGTGTAGTCTTGATTTGGGTTTTAATTTTCCTTGAAGCTCCTCTTTCAGTCAGAGGTTAATAGTGGACCAGTAAAGTCAGGCATGGCCATCATGTTCTCTTAGAAGTGTCAGTTTCAGTTTTGGCCATACAATCAAAAATCAAAATAACACAGTCTTCAGCTACCTGTTCATTACTCAGGTAAAAGTGGACATGTATCAACACTTGCTACATCTACTGATACAATGGCCTAAGTCCACCAGTCAGTGAAGAAACCAACACTGAGTTCAGGCTCTGGATGAACACTACTGTTGTTAGCTCCATCCATGCTCAGCCTCTCCCACTGAATCAAGATAGTGACAGCTTCCCCAGTCATGGCCTTCCTGAGGACCTGCTGCTTCTGCAAAATCACCAGATCCTAACCCTCCACCAAAATACAGGCCACCCATGGCCATCAGGGAAAGCTTAGACAAACAGAGGTGGTATCATTTAGAGCAGCTGTTTCCCACGAGGAACAGGTAATTTGAAAAAGCTCATCTTATGGTTAGGAGAGTGGAAGGAGAGGTCCTTGCCTGCAGAGCTTTGTGGGGTTAAAAAGCAGCATCAGCAGTTCTGCTGCACACTGCAACCTTAGAGACTGTTGGCTCCTGCAAGGCAACTTTCCATGGGAGGCCTGTAAAAGCCAGGCAGGGAACAACTGCCACGTACAACGTGGTGTGGAGGAAGGTCAGAGGTAAGAGCTCTAGTCCAGGTAACCAGATATCAAGAGCAAGCATATAAGAAAGAGGCCCTTTTCTCCAGTGGTGGTAAAAGCTCTTTGGAAAAGGTGATGGAAAGTATTCTGAAGCAATAGAAAGCAATTGGAAAGTCTGCTTAGCTTCTGGTGAAAGGGACTAGGAATAATTAACTTACATTTAAATGTCTCTGCTTCCAGAACTTGGCAGCTGGCTTGATGCTCAAACTGATCATCTTCACAGAGAAAACTGTGGCAAAAAGAGCAGGCAAATATTCTACCTCCTAAAAGATTTATCAAGACAAAATAATTACCAACATGCATAGGCATTCAGTTCTGCTCTGCAAACAATTTAGGCAAATTCTGACTGAAGACCATTCTCCCTGCTATCACAAATGCTTCAGCAAAGTCCTACATTAGACACTGCCATCTATTATTACACTGAAAAATACCATGTATCCTATAATACTAGGCAGCATAAATATAAAGCAAATATTACTTCTAGTCCTTCTCTTTTTAATTTGATGATGGCATTAAGTACTTTTCTTAAATCACTTCCTCTTGTCCAGTCTCCTTCCCTCTCACCCCTCCACCTCTGATGCACGCTTGCAATAAACACCTGGAAGGAGTCCAGGGATGGAGATCAGTGTGGTTTGCTAGGCAATGGGGAATGCAGATACCTGTACCAGCACAGGTGAACGGAGCGGGAATGGCATAAAATTGTGTTAACAATCTAATGGGTGCTTAATTATGTGAAGCACTTGGCTGATAGGACAGTTAATACTGTTGATTACATAACCATCCCCGAGTTGAGTGCTGTGTGTTTCTGAGCAGGTCATTTACACTCCCCACTGCTTAAGGTCTATCTTCAAACTGAGGAGAATGCCTTACTTTGAACTAACATACTGCAAGGACTAATCAGTGAAGAGTAAAAATGCTATGCTAAGAATATAGGCACAATAACTTAAGCAATGCGAGGAGAAAAGCAATGTTTAGATTTCCTTAAGTGCAAGCACCCTACCGTGATCCCAGACGCTCCTTTCGCACTCGATGCATTCCGCGTCTGCGAGAGGGCAGACGCAGGCGTGGGTGCTGAGACACTTCCTCCCGTGGCACACCCAGGCCTCGCAGAAGTCGCAGATCGCCCCCTGCAATTACAGAAAGGTGTCTCCTTGGGACTCGTGCAGTGCCTAGAGAGAGACTCTGACTCCATAACCCTGAATGTATCCAAGCATCCCTTCTTGCAGTGGGCTCATTTCACTTGAGTGAAAGAGAGAACTGCATCTGTAATTCCTATCAAGCTGCTCTGCAGTTCGTCTTGACATTCACTTCTGCTGGATTAAATACAATGCAAAATAACTTAGTTTTCCTCTTTTCTGTTTAAATTCCTATCTTAACTCTTATCTGTGAAAATTGTCCCCCAGCTGACACCTGGGATCCATAAATGCTAACAGTGTTCTGGCAAAAATGCTACTTCAGAAAAGACCTGAAAAATGCCACTAGATTCTTACAGCTGAAATCACTCCTTCAGATCTTAAGCCATGCTATATTAGAATGCAAGCTCTGCAGAGAGCAAAGATCAAGCAACTCCTTAGAAATAAGTGTGACACTTTCATTTTGATTAAGCTACAAGATCTACACATCAACTATCCCTTAATTGTAGCATTTAAGAAGCTTCCTCAGCCCACAGTAACAAACTACCGTGTGCACTGCATGCATACAAAGCTAAGAAAACCACAGTGAAGCTAAATTGTTTGTAAAGCTGTGGAACAGACTGGTCTGTGCAATACTGAGAAGATGACAACACACGTCCACAGGTTGCTACAGAATCATCCTAGATTTTAAGGGAGACTGGGAATTGGCTATGAGGTGTGTAAGCTCTGGGGCTGTTAATGCATGTGCTTAGGGCCTGCCACCAACACAGATCTGTCAGCACCCAGGACATGCTGGAGTGTGCAAGAGTTGAATCTAAAAATGCAAAACTTGCAGTTTCTGACAGAGGAGAAACCTTGGCATGGTACATTACTATTGTTCCATTAATCAGCTCTATTTTTTCAAAGATTTGCATAGAATAACCTCATAGTGCAAAAAGGCTGTAATTCTGTATACATACCACCATTGCTAATCCAGTGCTGTACACACCGGCGTGTTTTATAACACAGTCTGAAGACTTCATCATGCATTTGGTTTTTCCTATTTAAAAAACAGAAAAAAGCCAAGCAACCAGAGGAAAATTATATAAACATAATTAAAAAAATTAGAATGAATGTTCACATGAGAGCAGTACTTCAAGCAAATGCCTACACTTAATTGTAAATCCAGGTGAAAATAATGCAAATAAATGTCTGCAACCCACCCACACATCTCCCTTAGATCAAATTAATTATTGTCCATTTTTAGCCAAAAATCTCTTGCCCCAATACTGAGATAAGGCACTGTGCTGTCTCCCTCTGTTTTGAGGCATTGGCAAGAATTTCAAGCGTCAAAACAAACTGAAGAATAAAATTAAGGTGAAAATATTGACATCTTCAAAAGTTGCCTTTAAAACTGGTGCTTGTTGTGTCCCACCATAAAAGCAGCATGTGCTGTGTGCAAGGCTGAGGTCTTCCAGAAAAACACACACATTCATCTGATGATTTAAGTACTCAGAGGTATTTGAATACTTGGCGGTTTTCTGGTGGTAGTTGTTTTTTTTGTTTGTTGGGTTTTTTGTTTGTTTTCTTTTTAAAAACATATTAGAGATTGCTTCCTAAACAAAATCATTCCCTTTAAATGCAGAGGAGGGATGGGAAGAAAAAGCCAGTCTGCCCTTAAAACGTCATTGTGACACATGCAAGATATTAAGGTGACAATTTTTCCCTTCTCCTTGCTCTGACATAAGTAGCTTTACCAGAAGGATCCCTACTCTGTATGCAGTTCTACAAGAGGGGGGGAAAAAAAAAAAAAAAATCTTGTAGTTAGCCCAGGCTACTGCAATGGAGCTTTATCAGTGATTTAAGATGCCTTGCCACCGACCCCTTTGGTGTCTCTGTTATTTACTGCCTGCTTTGAGAAATCAACAAAAGGGTGCTCCCTGTGAACCCATTCAAAAGCTCATAAAATCAACTTTTCCTCTGAAAATAGAATTAAACCTCAGTAAGCAGCACCAGCAGAGTTTTGTATTAAATCACACCTTGGATACCAAATGGCATTTGGAGGGCGAGAAAGGACCAGTGTTGGGCTGAGCTGGGCAATGTGAGGTGGTGGGGGCTGTGGCTGGGTCTGGAGCACTGCAGTAGAGCTATCTTGCCCCCATCACTTGGGGACTTCTAGAAGAAAGATACTGTTGCCTTGGAGGGGCTGTTCCCAAGGCTTCATTAACCACCAAATAGACAGAAAACCCTGGGACTCAATATAATTTTGTAGTTATTATTAGGAATGTTTTTCCTCAAAGATACAGCTGCTTAAGTTGAACGCACAGGAGTAAAATTCAAATGTATGCTATATAATAAGACAGCAAGATTTTAGTACTTCACTACACAATGATGGAAGGAAGATTTCTGAAGGGTGACGCTGCCATGGCATACTAACAACCTGGCCTCCCAAAATGCTTGGTATCTACAGGTCCCAAGAGGGGCACTGAAAGCTGCAGATGTCAGCAGCTCAGAATCAAACTACAAAACAGCCAAGTTGCTTAACAACAAACCGAAAATCTGCAGGACTGTGTTGAAACAGTAAAACAACAAAATTCACCTCAAGGTATGAAATGTTTATCAATGTTCCCTGTAAGCAAGTAGCTGTTTCAAAACAAACCAAACAAAAACAGAAACAAACAAAAAACCAAAGGGCATTTTAGTTTGATTCAGAACTGAGTTCTGTCACTATGAGTTCTCTTCTGATTTCAAAGCATTGGCCCTCTAGCACTTGTAGTGAGAGGGACAGGACATTACATTACAGAAACATGCAAAGGGAGTAACAGTGAGACAAAGTCTTCCAAAGATTGAGAAGACAAGCCCTGTGACCCAGACTTGCAAATGTCTGGGGGTCAGAGGCATAAGCATCAGTGCGTGATCAAGCAGGTCTCAAAGAGGATATTCACAGCAGATTTGAAAGAACCTGCTTCAAAACTCCCAAAGGTACTCTAACTGCTGAGAGTTTAACATCACAAACTGGACCGAGAATAGCATGGGTTTGTTCATTGTTTCTACTTACCACATTGTGCACAAATGGGTAATTTTTGAACAGAGTTACAGAAGTAGCAAAAAGCTCTATTCTTCTGTCGTCTAGGCATGGAAGGGGGGGAAAAAAGGCAATTAAGCATTAAAAAACCCAACTGTATAATGTCTGAAACCAATTAAACTACTAGTTTTAGAAGGGAAAAAATACTTACCTTTGGCACTTATCACATTCCTAAAGAAAAGAAATAAAATACTGGGAATTATTTTTATTCTAGGTAAAATATATAAAATGTACAGAGCCCACAGGGACTTTGAATCAAGTTATCAGGAATCAAACTTTCTATTCAAATATTATACCTCTTATGGAAAAGTATCCTTAAATGTAGAGGAAGGATGGTAGGAAGAATGACATTCCAGTGGCATTAAATACAGTCAATGTATTATCACTGGTTTTATGCAATTTAAAATCCAGTATTATGATATAAGATACTTTGGATTATTTTACCATTGAAGCATTGCAAGGATGTTTGGCTAAATCTATGTTGGCTCTTGAAGCCCTTATCTGCTTTTCACGTTCACGACGATTCTCAGCTTTCTTACGAGCACCTGTCTTCTTTTTAGGCATTTTCCACTGTCTGTGGGGGAAGAAAAAAACAATAGGTATGCAATGTATGCACACAGAACTACACATGTAAATAGAGGGATATATAGGACACATCCAGCACTAAAACTAGATCTTGGACTGCCTGTATTAACTGTATCTCATCTCCACTCATTTGCTTTTCTGAAAGTTTCTTTTCAAAGGTAGAAGAATGAGGGCCCAGTCCCTTAGGAAAAGTCATGTGATGAACCACGAAGAATCTTGTGGTCTAGAAAGGACTCTGTTGTTTAAACTTTGTGCTTAGCTTTGATGTCTTTTGCCTTAAAAAAACAACCCCCCTAGTTTTTTTAGGTTTGTTTGTGATGGGCCTCTTTGGTTGTGGTTTGCCCTGTCTAATTAAAAGGACAACCAGCTCATTTTTTTTCTTTCACTCTTCCCTCTTGTGCTCATTAACTACTTCAATCAGTTAAGGGTATTGGTAATCAGGTAAGGGAATCGTGGTGTTCTGCAAAAATGCAACAAAAATGTCATTATATAAAATTAAGAGCTGTGACAGAGGGATGTTTGTACGGCTTATTTGTAATCTGAGGCTGATGGGTGACCCAAAAAGGTATTTAGGCACCCCAAGGTGGTTATCAGTTGCTCAGACAGGAAAGACCCAGGGCAATCTGTCTGCAGTCCAGCTCCCCTGCAGGGTGTGTGGTGAGAGAGAAATGTACCTGAGGAGGAACTAAGCCAACAGGTCCAATTATCAAGGAAATGCCTAGTGAGCTACTCCAGATCTACCACTCAAAGATCGTGTGAACCTTTTGCTTGACCAGAGTCTTTTTGCTGAGAGCAGAGACTTAGTAGCTGTGCTAGCAGCTTTCTCTTCAGCTGTGATGCTGTTGTAAGAAAATGTGCTCAGGACACAGCAGGTCCCTGCCTGGTTCCGTCCTCAGCCCCAGAAGGTATGACCCTGCTGCCCTAGGGAGCACCCGAGCGCACTGCTTTTCAAGGCATTGTGCCCTCCGTGAATTCCTCCATCATCTAGTAACGAGGTGGCCAAGAGGTGCCGGAGGGTTCCTCGGGCGCGGCCCTGACCGAGTCCACCTTAGGAAACGTATCTCCTGCCCGCCCCGGGCCGACGCGCTCTCACGCCCCGATCTGAGGCCGTTGGGCGAAACGCCACCAGCATTCGCAAGCCACGCAAGTCGCGGTTTTCCAGCTCTCCGTATTTTGCCTTATTTTTAGCGTTTATTACCTAGGCCCCCAAACGCCGTCACAACGCGTCTCCGACCTGCACCGCCGCGCTCCGCGTTTCTCGGCACCGACCTCTGACGGAGGCAGCGACCGCTTCGCTGGCGCGAGCCGGGGTCCCGGGGGCCGCCGCCGCCGCCCGCTTCAGCCAGCCCGCCTGACGCCCGCCGTCGCGCGGAAGCCGGAAGCGACGCGGGGCGGTGCGCTGCCCGGCCGGCCCCGCGCGCCGGGGCGGGAAGGTTCCGAGGCCCCTCTCCCGTCCCTCCCGTAGCTTCCGGCGGGCAGCCGAGGGGCCGGTCTCGGAGGCACGACCCGGCGTGCTGGGCAGGGGAGACGGGACGGGGGGACTCGGGTAGGCACGGGGCTCCGTCTGGCGGGGGTTAGGCAGAGAAACAAGCGGCAGCTCCGCGCTTTCCCCTCACAGAGTCGCGATGTTCGTGGGCTGGACGGCGAATGGTCGGGAGCTGAGGAAGGGCAGGATTTCCACGCTGCAGGGAGAGGGGTCGCCACAGTTGTGGAAGGAGAGATCATAGAAAAAATATGGTAAATATGTGGCTACCAAAGACGGCGCTCTTAAGCGGGAGTCGTTCGCACCTGCATCGCGGGCACTGCTAAGCCCGCGGTGTTGTAACACGAACTTCGTTTTCATCCACTTGAATCTTCTTGGGATTTAAAAGGAAAAAAGAAAAATAAATTTTAAGGAAGGAATTAATAAAAAGGGGGGAGGGGGGAAAGAGAAGAAAAAAACAAAACAAAACAGAAAAACAAGCGCCAGCCCTATTATCTCCACATGGAATGTCTGTATTCTGAAGACAATTCGGGGGGGAAGAATCTCTGGTGGTGTTATTTTGGAGGACCAAATTAACGTTGCCTTTCTCCTCACTTAGGATATGCTGTCGATTTCGCTGTTGTTGGGAAATATTTCAAGCCGTTTGTCTGAGCTGCTTGCGCGGATGGTGCTGTTCGGTGGTTGTTCCCTCCTCAAATTTTGTTTGCTTCAGTGGCAATTGCCCCCCAGCTCTCACTTGACAGAGACCAAATGTCAGGGTATGGTAATTGCTTAGGGTTGGCACCTGAAAAATGCTCTCTGAAATCTTTCCTCCGTGGCTCCATTTGCAAAATAAAGTATTGTTTAGTCTTAATACTAGGAATACACTGTAGCTTATATCTGTACCATTAAAAGCCCCTATACACAGCTCTGTCTCTCCTGGGGACATGCAAGTCATACTTTGTCACAGGTGGACTGGCAGGTCAGGAGAAGAGTTCAGTCTGTTTCTCAGCAGTCAGGGATTCCCTGGTCCCCTTTTTTTGTGTCTCCCACGACAAACTGTGTGCTGCTTGTGCTTTTCCTTCAAGGTGTAATCTTCACACCAGGTTAGTGGGACACACAGAACTAACAGCATTGTTGTTTAAGACACAAAATCCAGGATGATCACCTGGCAACTGGACATTCATTCTTTTTAGGAAAGCTTGTGGAGAAGTAATTTTTAACTATTGCTAGTAGCCATGGCTACATGCTATTTAACTAACAGCCTAAATAGAAAATACGATCTTTTGTGAGACATTACAGCTTTTCTTGTGTCGTTCTCCCTTTTCTTAATGAATGCCATGAGTCATTAATATTCTTTTATCTTGGTTGTGAGCCTTCTAGTCTGCTTTAGGCAGCCATGAATGCCAGAACACAATGAGAAGAAATGATACAGCACTGGAAAAAAATGAAAACAGAAAGTTTTAATCTGTTTTAGAATAAATATCCTACTCAGCCACTCGTGAATGAATGGAACTGTTGAAGAAAGACCACATACTACATCCACACACGTGATGATTTGGCCCTCATATGAAAGGGCATTTTTACATAAACAAAAGAGTGGAAAAAAAAAAGGGAGAAACCTAGAAAAACCCCAAGGAAACAGGTGGGCACTAAGATTTTTTTCTTAGTCTCACTTTAATGGCTTTTAGGCTGTTTTATTTTATCCCATGAAACTGTGTCTGACTCAATTATGTTCCAGAAACCACCCTCTAGATGGCAGGAGATGGTCACTTCACTTGTGAACAATAAAATACTTTATTTTCATAACCAGTCAAGTGCCCTGTGGCTGTAATACAAGTGAATTAAAAAAAAAAAAATAGATGCAAATAACCAATTTAGAGCTTACAGAATTCCTGTTAGTGACACTGTACTGCTCTCCGGGGAATATTGCAGGCTGTTGTTTCAAAGATCCGTACAGAAAATGGTGAGAGTCACCCTCATTTTTAAAGGTGTTTTCAGTGGCCTTTGTAAGAGAAGTACAGCGTGTCTCTGAACTATCACTATTCCGTATTACCTTACAGAGAATCAAAACTGTCATATTTTTGCTTAATGGCCACTGTCTGTCTAGCTGAGAATACAGGATGAGACTCTGTGAGGGCCTCCCTATGTTGCCTGGCAAAGGTATTTGTCTAGTCAAGAGTGCGACAGGACAAATATCAGTGACTGCTTAACCCTAAACTGTGCTACCCACAGAGTAAAAGCCGTACACTAGAGAGGACTGGCAGTGGAACTCATGCTTGTAAACTAAGTGATGCAATGACAGCACGGCTGTCTTGATTGGGATTTCCCCATTAGAGGTGTACCCTGCAGCACGCACTGGTTTGCGCTCGAGTTTTACTCTGCTACAGCACCATGCATGTCGTAAAGTTAGTTTAACTTGTGCAAAGAGCCACAGGATGCTAGTAAATCTGAATCTTTCCAAAATAAATTGCTGTCCAGGATGCAGAACAATGGAATTTGGAGTAGCCTCTTTCTACCTGCCTCCCCTTTTTGTTCACATTTGGAGTCGCGTGGCCAGGCAGAGAGGTAGCACTATGGATTACATACTGACTGCGGGTCAGAGACACTTTTTTTTTTTAAGGCAATAAATTCACAAACATTTTAAATGAGCATAATTCATTGAAAAGCAGCATTGAGAAGAGTTGTCTGAGGGAAGCTGGGGGTTGCTTTTTCCAGTGACAGACTGAGTAGCAGCATTGCAGCACAGCGTACCAGCTCACGTGGACACTAACCATCTTCAGAATTGCCCTCCTCGCTCCTTCGGCTGCTCCTATCATAGGAATCCTTCCTTTCCAGCGAGGGCACATTTTGCGGATGGACACTTATTTATTCATTAAGCTACTCAAGTAATAACAAAGGATTCATGGACTCTCACTTCTATTGAAAATTATGGAGATCGGGAAGGAAAATCAGGAAATTAAATGTGTGCAGTATGCTGCAAGAGAGAGGACCTTTGTATGCAGCAACACCGGACTGGGCTGGATGAGAATGAAACATTTCTACTGCCTTTTGCTGTAACGACTCAGTCCCTTTAAAAATACCTGTTAACTATCAACTTGAAATAAATACTGACCTGAGTTATTGTCATTTATTTTTAATTTAATGCAGTGCAATTTCTTTTTCTCTAAATAACATGCTTGTTCTGATCTAATTAAGCCCCTATTACCTACCTACCTATTACTGTAATTATCTTCATTATTGCAGTGTCTCCTCACAGCATTCAATATGTTGGCCTCCCTGGGGGTTGCATTGTAAAACAGGTGCATTATATACATTCCTAACTGACCTTTGAAACAGTATGCATCAAATTTAATTTGTTTTTAAATCCTGGCCTTGCAGCAACTGACCTTAGAAGTCATGTCAATATTCGTTTGATGCAAGATAATTTTGTCTGTGGATGTTTATCCTTGCTGATTTAACTACATGAAGAAAAGGGAAACAAAGAAAAGAACTTGAGGCAAAAATCTTTACTGGTGTCTGCTGAATTGGCATGTTCAATTATAGTGTTTTAAAATAGGTCTTCTTGAATTAGGTGTTAGGTAGATTTTGTGTGTGTGTGTTTTCCTTTCCCCTGCTATTTTAACTGATGCTTACCATCATTAATCTTAGCCCTGGAAAATTATTGCCCAAGAAATTTCTAAATGGTTATTTTGTCTGGTCAATCTTTGCGAAATGTAAGAAAAGAGAAAAAGAAAACAAGAAAAAAAAAACCCCAACATGATTAAAAAAAAAGATAAATTACTATTAAATTAATAGATTCAGGGAACCCAACTCAGTTGCCAAATTATTTATTAAAGTCTGGTAAATTTGCCCATGATATTCAAGCTTTATGTTTTCACATTTCTTCCATGACTTCAACAAAGAACTGAACAGCATTTTATTGTGGTAGTTTATTGGGGCTTCTTCATTTTGTTTAAGATGAAAGACATGCAGTAAAGCTAATGCTGGGATTTCTGTAATGCATCTAATGTGGTATCATATGTTAATTATAGTTAATTAAGATTGAGGTGAGAGGATAGTGTAAACTCATTTTCTAACAAAAGGAGTAAACAATAACTATTTGTGGTGGAAAAAACTTGATGAGATTCTAGTGTCATAAATTATCTTGTTTCTCTTCCCTCTGACCCCGTCAAAAGGCTGGCACATGGTGACAAATTTGCTGCATATGTGACAGTGGGAAGCTTTGTGTACGATGGAGAAGAGGGAGATAGGTACCTGATAGAAATAAACAGGACATCTGTGTGACAGAAATGGGAAAAAAAAAAAAAAATTCCAAATATCAAGGTCAGGCAGTGGATGACTGATGACAAGAATTTCTCTTGCCATGCCAGAGGCTTGTCAGGTGCAAGTGACAGAGGAGAATGAAAAATGTGAATGTTTTAATTGATTACTAGATGGAAGATTAATTCACCCAACTTCAGCTGTGTAATGATGAGCTTGTAGGTCTCAGTTTGTTGTCTGGCCTCTCCCTCTAATCGACAGAGAGAGATGGGCATCTGAACGAGATCAATCGTCTCTCTCAGGACAGGATGATCACTTTCTTTTGGACAGCTAAAGCTAGATGCCATAAAACCTGCCCAGGGTGCCTACCCACCCTCTGTGCCAAAGAAAGTCATATTACAGGGTATACCGAAGGTGATGTTTCCAACAGCACTAGCAAAGACATAGTGGTACCAAAAGGGTCTTGCAAGACATTACCTAGAATAATTGGAATAGTTACCTGAGTTCAGCCCTGATCTGACAGGGGGCCTGCACAGCTGCAGCCATACCAGATGAGTTAAGAGATCAGTTACACCAGAGGATGCTAAAACAGAGTGGAAGGAGAAAGACGGGCTGAAGTTCCTGTAGACTTCCCCCAGTCCCCCTTTATGCATGAACCAGTCATTCCCATTTACCCAAGGGAAAGGAAGTTTTGCCAAGGTGATCAGGAAGCTAAGAAGCCTGTCACATAGAAGGGGCTAAAAAGGTGTGCTGTAGCTGGCAAAATGAATGGTCAAAATGGGGTGGGGGGTGATTTCTGCCAGTGTGCCGAGTAAGAGGGGTGAGCAAAAAGCCCTTTCTGGCATAAGAGCATATGGGCTTGAAACGTTACAGCTGGGGCCCATGTAGTGCGAGAGAGGTAACGGAGGAAGAGGGTCAAGGTTCAGGGGCTGTAGTTGTGTCATGTGTGAAGAGAGCTGAGGTTGTTTAATCTGGAGAAGGGAAGGCTGAAAAGATATAATTGGTGCCTTCAAGGATCTAAACAGGATTTATAGAGAAGACAGAGCCAGACTCTTCTCAAGGTTACATGGTGAGAGTATGGGAGGTGACAGTCACAAGCTGTGGCAAGGGGAATTATGACTGGTATATGGAAAAAGAATTGTTTAGAGTGAGAGTGGTTAAATAATGGAAAAGCTGTGCGGGAGCCTCATCTATTGATGGCAAGAAACTCTCTTGTAATTTACAATGGATATTGCTAAAATAACACAATGAATTAGATTAGAAGGGACCTCTGGAGGTCACATAGCCAAGCCTCCTGCTGAAAATTTCCACAGTGAATAAAGTTGGCCAGGGCCTTGTGTAGCTGAATATTCAATGTTGCCAAGGATGGAGACTGCACAACTGCTTCGGGCAACCTCTTCCCAGGTTTAACGACCCTTCCAGCAAAGATCCTGAATAGGAGGATCCTGTTGACTTCAAAGGCAGTTGGATTATGGCCTAGAAGGGGCAGAGTGTTTGTTTGCCATCTTTTCCTGAAATACCCATGCTAACAAATTCAGCATTTCAGCCGTTTCATGTTTTTCTGCAGTTACTGAGCTGTGCGACGTGTTCCTCTTTTGTGTCACTTCTTATCTAGATAGCAATTTTTCTCCTTTAATTATGGCTTTTCCTTGTTCAGTAGAATTTGATTGTAGAAATCTTATGCAAATGTGAACTGAATGGTTTTCCCCTCTAATTATAGCTCCATTTAGATGAGACTAATATCAGTGGTATTGAGTGCTGGCTGAATTAAATTCTGACTTTATTCAGCTAATGAAAGCTGAAGGACAGATTGTTTGCTTTACGGAATACAACATGGGTGGTTTAGCTGTTGGTTCAGAGGACTGAAAGAGAATTTTTGCACCAGTGGTTCACTTCTTGATATTGCAGGGCACACTCTCTTATCATCTCTTTCACAAACGTAATAAGCTCCAATCTTATTTGCCCTTGCCATGTTTTTGAAAAGCATTGTGGATAAAGAGCAGAATTACACCTGGTGTTTATAATAGCATTATACAGCAACGCATCATATACTGGATTCATATTGTAGATGATGTAATACTTCTGTTATAAATAAGAAGTTTAAATGCAGGTAACCAAGTGTCAAATCATGCTTACAGCACTATGAATAACAAGACTTAGAACCATTTCTAGGCATGGACATCAGTCCTCAGTATTCTGGCTGATTTAGAAAACTCATTTGTTTGTGTTCCACTTCTGTTAGTTGATATTCTGAAAACAGTTTCTATTCATTCTCATTTGTATTTCATTTGTAGTATGAAATTGTAATAACAGTTCTATTGCTTCTCCAGTACCTGTACATTTAGAGTGATTGAAGTGTCACTATAAATAGTCATGTGCTCACAATGTTCACTAAACTTCTTATTGATATTTATTGTGGAGTAATGAAACTCTAGTCCTACTCTGAGTTAGCCTTATCAACGGGTGATGCATTGTGAAATACATTTTCATTTTATAGCAAGTGTTCCAAGTGTGGTGGTGTTAAAAATCAGAACAAAACCTTTTTGATGGGGTACCAGGGGGAATTGAAGAGTTTGTTTCAATTATTTTATTGTATTTATGCATTATTTAAAACACTGGCAGAAAACTGCAACACTGAAGTACCTAAGATAAAACTCTAAAAGAAGGACAAGGAAAATCTAGCAGCTTCTGAAAGTGGCATCCTAGACTGGCATCCTGTTTTCTTTGCTAATTTTTACTGGGTTGTAGTTCTTTTTGACAAGATGGAGTTCTCTCTAATTTGTTGTAGATGTACAGTCTCCAGTGTGTGCCTATCTGATGGGTCATTGGAAGAATCGTCGAGGTGTTTGAGGAGTTGCCTGTTTGTTTTATTATATTTCTTGGTGCCGTCGTGTCACGGGACAGTCTGCTGCCATCCGCAGCTAAGATATGGGTATGCATTTTATATGAAGTTAGTAATTTGTTTACAAGGAATAGAGGTTTGAGGCTGTGAATTTGCTATTTGCATGGTGATGAGTGAAGTTAGCTGGTCACTGCCAGCTTCTCTTGGTCTGACCCACTCTGAGCTTGAAGACCTTCCAGGCATCCTACTAAAGCTGTTTGCATAACCCCTTTGGGCTGGAAGATGGGTGGGATGCCCCTGGCAGCCAGTATGTTTCCAGAGCGTTTCCATTTGTCTCCATTTCCCAGCTTCAGGAAAATGTGACTTCCATTTGTTTTTTTCAAGGGGCTGCTTGGCAGAGTTTATTTGCATAACAGTATTTTTGTCACTGGTCAGTTCATTTTAAATCTAATTTGTTTCAGAGAGCTCAGATGTTTTAAATGAGCACACTTTCTTTCCGATGTTAAATCTGGCTAAAGCAGCCTGGAATGAATTGGAGCACTGCCCTAGGAAGGAGAGGCTTCACAGCCCATTACCAGTCCCCTGAGCCAACTCATCCCCTTGACTGTCATTTAATGTTTGTTTAATGTAAAATTTCCATATAAAACTAAACAAAGTAAAACTCCAAAAGCAGAACAGCAGCTCTTTGGCATTAAGATATCAAAATGTGAGGGTAGTGAAAATGAGATTTCCTCTCATAAGCACATTGGCAACCTTAGGGGAGCCCTCAGCAGGGAAATGCCACAGCGGTGAGAAAAGGCTCAGCTCGGAGGAGGTGGCTGAGCGCGTTTGGCAGCGTGGGTTGGAGTCACTGGTGAGTTTTGTTTTCAGCTTCAAGGGAGAGGAGGCCCTTGTGGGAGGGAGCCTGCAAGGATTTCTAAACTAAGTGCTCTGGGCCAGTCTGTCACTGTGCATGTTACCAAGTATGTCTGGGAAGGAGTGTGTCTGTGTGAGTTAGTGAGGATTGCTATGCATAAGTAAGCATGTCATTTCGTGACTCACTGAGGATTTCTATGCATGAGTGACTGTTTCTGTGCTTGAAAATGAATAAATAACATCCAGAGCCTCTAGTCATTCTAAAAAGGTTTAATCAAGGCTATCAAATAACTGGATTGTTAAAAACATAGCTCGCTGAATTTATTCATGAAGTTTCAGGGACTAAAGTAAATTCAGCATCACAGCAGTTTCTCCCGGGTCTGTTCAAGTTCCTGGGAAGATCAAAGACAGACCCCTAATTAAGATCTTTAAAAATGTAAAACCAAAACAGGATCACTTGTGTGAAAGGAAGAAGTGATGTGGTCAGGTCCAGTGCACATATCCCCTATTCTGGGATGCTCTCAAGCTCAACAAGTGTCTCTGAGGTCACTGATGAATCTCCCTGGCTTTGAACAGCATCGGGCATAGACTGTAACGTTCATCTGTCAATGGGTTGTGGCATTGGAGGTGCTTGGCAATGAGGAGAGCATGTGTGAAATGTCAGTGACAGCCTGCAAATACTTGCTGAAGGTACTGGGAGAATGCAAGAGAGAGAATTCCAGAGCTCGCTCGCTGAGCATATGTCAACACCGCGCTTTACCTCGTTGCATTTTCACAGAGGCCTCCTGAGACTGGTGCTTTCAGCTAGACACCCGCCCTGCCTGCCCCTGCCACTGCCCCCGCTGTCACCCTGGCCTTGCCTTACCTCTGCCTCGCGATGGCACCCAGGGGAGGGTTTGTGTCACAGCCTCCCCCGTTTGCAGGTCTGTCATTTCATTTTAATCTCTCAAATGTCATCGCTCCCACCCCCTGTGGCGTGGCACAAATGAAGTTAAATGAGGCGAGTGGGCTGATCTGGAGATGAATATAAAGACATTCCAGGAATGAATCTAGTGCAAAGAATTAAGACACCTGAAGGCTACCAACAGAGGTCAAGTTTGGAGGATCTGAATGTCTGAAAAGTTTATACAGTGGTTTCAAACACAAGCTGTCATGGCACCTGGAGGTAGGTCCTGTGGCAGGGTGAGAGCCTGAGCACCAGCACAGATCCAGCACTCACCAGCTGTACGCAGGCCAGAGCACTGCTGCCACCCAGGCTGTCCCCAGGTCAGGCGTGCTGGTCCCTCTCTGTCACAGCCCTTTCCCACGCTGGGCTAAGTCACCCTTTGTTCCCAGCAGAACCAGGTACTTCTGCAGTACTCTTGCAGCAGGGTCTCTGCTATGAAATTATCAGAGCTTTTCTAGAAGGCTGGTTTTTTTCACCACACGTCACAAAGTTGGTGAGTGAGTCTGAGTTTGACTGTGAGAAGGCAAGATGCAGGTTTTGAAGCAGTGCTCATTAGAGAATGCTGCCATTTATTTTTTTTTTTCCATTTCATAATTGGGTAGGCACAAGTGTAAGGCGTCTTAGTGACTATCTGTGCTACACGTGTCCTAAAGAGCACTGGGGAGGGTGTCCTGAAAGAAAGCTAAAGAAACAAACCATTCTTTCCTTTCAGTAACCTGATCGGCCATTACATCAGACTTCCTTGGATTCAACTTGAACAGTTGCTCTCTCTCATCCAAACGTTTGGGTAGCTGACAGATGGCATTGTTTGCATCTAAGGTGATGCTGATATAAGGTTTGGAGTGATTTTCTTATTGCTGGTATTTATCTTTGCTATGTAGCAACGTACAGTAGAGGCTTACAGAGAACTCTGTGTGACAGCCCATCTAAGAGCAAAGCTTGAACCAAGATGCTAAAATAAAAGCAGTTACTGAAAGCTAGTCAAACAGCAGAGAGTTTATCTCTGTTTATCTCTGTTGTGCAGCTAATAAATAGGGTGTGGAATACTGCAGGCATCCTTGGAAGATAAATGCAGATGAACATCAAATACAATTATCCAGCTTGGAAATTGGTTTCCACTCAATTCTTATTGCCTTTCCTTTGGGGAATTTTACAGAAGCAGACCTTCCACTTCCATCCTCTGATAGAAGATGGCACCTCCCATAGCCTAATACACACTAGCAGCCGTCAAGAGCTTTTGTTCATTTTGACTGAAAGATGACATCTTTGCTGCCTACTGAATCACTGACTGAAAGGGCTGCGAGGTTTTTCCTAGCTGAGGCTTGCTGGCAGTTGACTGATGAGCAAAACCTCTTGGCCAGCCCCAGGTAATCCCAGGGGTGTCCCTGCTGGGACTGGCCAAAACTGAACACAGTATTCAAGGTGCTATGTAAGGCAGAGAGAAGATGATGTATGGATGTTCTTCTCCTTTGTAAGCAGAAGAAGAAACACAATCTCTTAAAGCAGCACTAGTGAAACCAGGTTATACTGTACTCTCTCTAGTACTACTTTCCCTTGTCACTTGGGATTCTTTGCCGCCTTCCCTGGTGCAGTTATGCCTGTAATACTTTATAATGCAGGGAAAACGTGTGTGGCTTTAAGAGATAAACCCAGCTACATATTTCAGCTCTTTATCTAGTCATCTGCAGGGAATCAGCAGATAGAACAGATAAGCTGAAAGATGTGACAAAGGATTACTGGATGCAGCTATAAGAAAAGCAGTTACTTTGAGTATGAAATGTTTGGGGTCACATGCTGAATTGAAGCCATGAGCAGAGAAATTTGGGGGAGGGGGTTCCCTTGAATACAGAAGGAGGAATCAAGACTTTGTGAATAAAAAGGTGTGAAAACTGTCATCATTTTTTTCCTCATTTCATGAAATGTCGGGGGGATAATGAACTTTGAGATACCTAAAAGGGTCTGGATTTGCTACTGATTGCAAATTTATCTGGATTTATCTGTCTGGCTATGAAAGATCTGATTTAGCAGAGCAATGCAAGCTAGCAGACTCCTGTAACACTTGGGCATTGATTAACTGGATATCTGTGCATATGCACAATATGATTTAGCAGACAATGTTCATTTGATGGAAGGTGGAAGATATGAAATCTGACATTAAAGCTAATATTTTGTATAAGAGCTAAGAGAACTTTGCTTGCATAAAGCAGTTTTTGTTGCAGTTTTTGTGGGAAATACAATAGAGATGTAAAACAAATCCAACAAAGTTGGATTTTGTTACTCTACAGGAAAGAGCCATAATAACTTCGAAAATTTTAGACAGCATAATTTCATCACATTCCTCTTGATGTAACACAGAAATGTGTTTTGTCAGGTCTAGTAATCTAGTTAGAATATTCAGAGTAGTTGAATGTTAGACTAAGATTTATACAGTGTAAAAAATAACCAGGTCTTTCCATGAGGCAAAAGTCATCTATTTGCTAGAGCTAGTCAGTGTAGTGCAGCTTTCAAATGTAAGCTGTGATACTGTGCTTTTCTTATACATTAGTTGTATACAATTATTCAGAATAATGTGTATCTATCTAACACATTTTGTCTCTACTGCAAGTTGAACGTACATCACTAGTACATTTCTTTCCCCAACATAATTTTTTTCTCAATTTTAATCTCTGTTTCTCTAATGTTAGTTAACAGCCATGCTGGTTAGAAAAAGATAAGGACAGTCATGGGTAAAATATGAAATAAATATTAATTGTGGCATTCTTTATTTAAAAATAATGTTAATGTACAATGTGACTGTTTGCTATAGCTAGCAGTTTTGCATGTTGTAATATACTCATGAAATTAATGAATTGGTTTTCTTTCCTTTTGCAGTCCTGCAAGCTTTTAGAATTTCCATAAATCATCGCAGCTCGTGAGGGTAGCCTGACACCAGTGATAATTGGATGCTACTGGATTTTTAGCTTTGATCTGTGATGAGGTTTCCATGGTGATATCACCAGATGAAACTATGGCCACTACAACAATTTCTTTGTACTGATGTGATTCTGAACTCTCTATCTAGCTGAGGATGAAATTCTAGCTCTGATGAAAATCGGTGGGAGTTTACTGTTGTTTTCGGTGAGTTCAATACTGTCTGTATCATGGCTGGATTTGGAAACATGCTATAGGTCCTACATGAAGGCAGTCTGTAGTTAAGATAATACTTTTACTTCAAACTGTTCATTGTGTTGCTCAAAACCAAATGGAATTTGCTGACATTCAAACCCATTCCCAGGCTGACCATGTCTCCACATTAAGTTACGCAAGCCATTCCCCTCATAACTTAAACCCCTCATCTGTGCTTATTTGATTTCATTGCAGAGAAACCCTTAGAATGGAGAGGGATGATACTGTGTAAGGGATCATAAAAACAGAGAAGATGCTTCCCCTTCAAAGAGCCTACAGCTGGATACAGATGAGCTTGTGAGAAAGACTGGGAAAGAACGAGGTAAGGAGAATTGGCAGTGGTCAAACCAGATTGGTTGCCTGACTACAGTGAGTTTTATATTTTGGCATTTGGATAATGGACGTTTGTTTTAAGGAGGCTTTTGAAGGAAGACAAAATGATTTGTTGTTCTGTGTGAAGCAGGTGGAAGAAAGCATGGCAGTGCTTTTTGGAAATTGAGTGGGCACCAGAGGTTGGCAGCATGGGCGGAGGGATGGCAAAGTGGGTGAGGATGCAGCAGGGGAAAAAACAAGGGAGACTGTGGTGTTCCTCACGGTGAAGTTGGTACTAGAAATTTGGCGTGACCAGGAAGGATGAGCTAGTGGAAGAATATAAAGAAAGAGGGGAAAAGGGCCAAGATGAAATGATGATCTTGTTTTAAGAGTACTCTGACTTGGCCTAAATACAGCAAGATCGCATTTGCCAGGACAAGACAAAAGGAAGCTCCTGTAAATGCATGAGATGGGTGAAGCTTCTGTTAAGGTATAGGATGGGTTCCTAGATAAGAATTTGTAGGTGCAAGTGTGGTTAGAAAGTCTGTAATTTTCAAGAGGTTCTGTGAAAGAAAATGGCAAGCTTTAGATGTAACCAGAGTAAGAGAGTATCTGAAGGCCTCAGAGTGTAAAGTTTTCAAACTTTTATACTCAGTAGCATTTGAAACTCAGTAGCTTTCAAACTTTTATACCTCCTTATTCTACTGACACAGCTTTTTATCATATAACAAAGTAAAGAAGCAGCGTTTCTGTAGTATTTCAACTGTTTTGTAAAGTTGAGAATGGGGCAAGGGACGGGGTTTATTGTAGAAAGATGAAAGATAAAGAGGTGTGATTTTTACCATCCATTCTTTTGGACCGATAAGGAGCTGTTTCTCCTAGGAAGGAAATTGCCCAGAATATTATCCTCTTTCTTGATCCTTGTGTTAAAGTTGAACTATGAGTGTGTGGAAAGGTTCAAGAAAGAAATTTAAGGAAAGTAAGAAAAGATCAGTATTAAAGACAATGGTACATATCTTTAAAAATTGCTTAGACTTTATTGCAGAAGCTTTTCTTTCTTTTTTCTTTTTTCTTTTTTTTTTCTTTTGTGCTTTGTTTTGTTTTAATGGAGGGAAAAAAATAATCTAAATTGTGCCAGTTTTATGTTTAGTTCTTTCACTCGTGTAAATATTGGGTAAAGCCAATACACTTGATAAGACACCAATGTTTTTCTTACTAGAAATGCATAGAACTGTTCTCATGGAGCAATGATGACCTCTTGTGGTCATCTGGTACAGCTTCGGGTTTGTCCGTGTATAACGGGCGGTCGAATTAAATTAGGGAGAGTTGCAACACTGGCTACAACACTGACTATTCTTATACAAGTCTTTTATTTAAGTGAAGAGCATGGGTCGGCTTCTTTACTAGAACTGCACTTGTGTTGATGTTCTAGGCCAAAATTGGATTGTTTTTTTAAATCCATCAAAGTTACACAGAAAAAAAGAAAAATAAAAGCAGATAAACTTTGGGCAAGTAAAGCCTCCTAGGTAAAGGTTCCTATCAGTCTCAATGAGTGCAACCCAAAAGCTGTGGCACTGTGCTTGTATACAGGAAAAAAAAGGACCATATTTTCACTGTTTATGCTGACTGAAGTAAAGAGATTCTAAAACATTCTGCATCAGCTGGTGAAAAATAATAAAGTGACTTGAGAAACACATAAACATTCTAACTTTGATGCATATTGGCTAGTGTCTTCAATGATGCTTCATGTTCCCAGTCTTCCTTTAGATTTATAAAATTACCTTAAAAAGCTTGTAAAATTGCTATTGTTTATATTCAACCATGGCATGCCTGAGAGTTAAAAATCTTTTGACTGGCTTGAAATGTGGTTTAAACCACCACTGGGTTTGTGGAAGGAAACTATCTCCCTTTTGTATAGCATCAAAATAAATGCTAGACTTCTGCCTTTGCTAGGTAGTGCAGTGAGCTGTGAAGTGTGGGAAGTCCAAGTGGCCATCAGTGGCTGTGTCCAGACCTAAGGTCTGTCATTCTTCTGTTATGCGTTGCCTGCGTTAATGTAAAATCTGTAGCTTGAAGATTGGGAAGTCAATATGAAAAAAATTCTAATCTCAATCTGTCAGTGAAGGAGCGCATCTAATCTCAATAACCTTGGGAAGAAAGGCTTGATTAGAAACATGCAGGCAGACCATTCCCGTGAGATGTCATTGTGACTGAGAGTATTGGAAAACTCAGAGATCGGACTGTGAGGTGTTTCAGGGGGCATCTTTCTGGTGGTTGATGCTTCCACAAAGCAAAGATCTTGTGCTTCAAGATTTAAGACAGTAATTTCTGGAAGGCAGTATAGTATGAGCTGGAGGAAATGATGAGAAGACAAATCACCTCATATCAGCTTATCATAGGGCTTTTTGTACTTTCCAGTGTGTTTCCTTGTTTTGACCAGTCAGAGGTGGGATGCTGATTTACACAGATTGTGTATCAGCTAAAATACAACCATTTCCAAGGTCCTATGAATAAATCAGTAGGCTGAGTATCAGAAAAATACACCACCAGAAGAAAGCAATTTTATTTCTGCACAATTCACTCCAGTATGCATGAAAGCAACACAAATATTTCCTAAATGTTGTGGAGATGTTGCCACTACCTGTGGACTGCAGCACGCCAAGTACACGATATGTTTTTTCCACCTACCCTGGTTGCTGTATCTCTGTCATTAGTGAGCACCATATTCTAGCAGTGCTACCTGGTCTATAGTCCAGGGCTAATTAGTGTCCACGGGACATCAGAAGGCCTGCAAGAAAACTAGATTTAGAGACCACCACACAAGCACATTACTGCACAGTCAATCAGTCATGAAGCAGTGCCTACACACAAACATTGTCACGGTCTGCTGCTAACATCAGTGACAGACACCTGCCCATTGTCTCTACTCTCAGGTGGCCAGCAGATATGGGACACAAACAATACATTGTCTTCTTTTGGTTTGGTTTTCTGTTTTCCAGGAGTCAGTAACCCTCCAGTTCTGAAAGGCAGAGAAATGTTGCACCATGGCTACTGCTTGTAAGCTCCCATCTTGATTTAAAATTCTCTAGGGGAATGTTGGTCAAATCTCTGGGGTCAGCACTGAAAACACAAGAGCAGCCTGAAGTAATTTATATGAGCAGTCAGTCCCTCAGAGGGCCAACCCACAGCCACAGGTTAATTCTGAGGATGTCTGTCGAGTGCTTCCTTGTAGTGAGGGATTGGTAGCTACTGGGCACCACATAATTAATTGCCCTAGAAATTTTAAATATTTTTACAGAGGCAGTGAAGCTTTTTTCATTTTGGTGCGCTTTTCCTTCCGTTTTAAAACAGAAGAAGGAGATACAGGCAATTCAAAGAGTGGACACTCATCCAGAAGAACTTTCAGCAACGTGGAAGGTGCCAGATAAATTCCCTGATCCCCAAAGATGATGGTGCTGGTGCTGCTGATGATATTTTTTTTTAAAAGCAGAGCACTGGCAGAAAACTCACAAGTATAGGTATCTCTGTAACAACTGTACACACATATCACCAATCATATGATCTTCCACCAGTCTTAAGGGAGTAAAGTAATATTTCTCAGTTCCAGCCTTCCTTCCTTTCCTTTGGCTCTGCAGCACAGAGTCCTGACTTGCCCCTGAGAAGGCCTTGATGCTTCTCCTGCCTCAAGGTGCAAAGAAAGTCCCTGTTTGCTTTCTCTGATGGCTTTGGAGGCCCTAACAGACTAAGGGGTTGAGGGAGGGCTTCCTGACAAATCATTTCAGCCTCTCGTCTTTCAAAAACTTGCATAAAGGCTGAATTTCTAAAAGTGGGACCATGGAAGGCTTAATATTAGGTAAATATAATAAAATATGCATGTAGGCATCTGGGGAGAAAGCTTCTTGTTAGCTCATATGTGTCAGAACAGGTAGTTGCACTCAATTACTAAACCAAGCACTCCATTTAGGACCAAAGTATTCAAGATAAAGAAATCAGAACAAGGTTATGCTATGCCTAGACAAAAGAACCTTAATTTATTTGTTTTTCTAAATGCATATTTCTCATTTATATGTACTTTTTGACATCTGTAACATGAGTGGAGCAGCCTTACCACCTATTGAAACGTTTTGTTAGTTTTTATTGATATTTTGGATAGCAAGAGGAAAATTATTTATAGTGGAAGTAACTTTTGCCTATGCTCACAGGTAACTTGGGAGTCAACTAATGAATTTCTACAAACTTGCTTGGAAGATCAAAAATTAATGTGTAAAGTTTGAGAAATATAATGGAATATAAAACCCTATATAAATTCTTGAATTGTTAACAAG
>JANHGN010021439.1:0-127792 GCA_024605025.1 Megaceryle maxima | reverse complement strand
GGGGGAGCAGGAGCTGCACATGATGCCCCAAAAAAAAAATAGGCAACTTTTTCTAAAAATATGGCAACTTATCACTTAAAATTATTTTTTGAGTGAAAGGAGGATTTTCACTTTTCTGGAAATAGCTCTCTGCTCCCCTTCCAACATTTTGTGTACCCACTTTTATTTATAAAGTGGTAAGTTCAGTTGAGTTGAGCAGAATAGCTCCTAAAACTAAACCCTAGATGCTAGAGATACTTGGGTTTTTAGTTCAGCTTACAACCTTTCTGCCTAGGTGAGTAGACCTTTGCTCTTCACTGGACTCTTACATTATAAGGTAATTCCTTTTGAAAATAATAAAAAAATAAAATAATGGTAGTGTTGCTCTGTGGTTAGGATAATCTGCCAGTTGAGACTCAGATTCTACAATTACTTTACAGATAAAACTCCCATTTAAAGTGAAGATGAGCACTGCCTGAACTCAATATTGAAGAAGGAGCCATTGTGATCATGCAGTTTGACCCCGTAAGAACAGGGCACTCCTTCTCATTTAAAAATCTGCTGAGCAGCAGCTGTTAAATTTCCAAAACCACCAAAATGCCTCCAAAGACAAAGTATTTGCTTCAGAAATGTCAGTTCTGATGCATAACCATTTTTCTTTAGAAATCTTTCTCTTTTTTTCATAAGACAATTACAAGCTTTTTATTACTGACTGTGATTATTATACTACACTTGCAAGAAGAAGTAAACCAAACAAATTACAATATTTTAGGCCGGCATGTCTCTTGCTTTCTAATGGACTACCTTTGTTTATAAATCAATGTCCTCTGATTATTGTCTTGTAAAGTTTCAGCTTTCACAGTCTACAGAAGCAGTTGCAACTTTGTGAGTTAAAATACATGTCAAAGATAATGCACCTGTTTTGTTTAGAAGTAATATAGTTTCAAGGAAATGTAAGAAAGGTAGATGTCATTTGCGTTTAAGATTTGCATCTGAGATGTAGTCACAGTTCATCAGCACTCAAAGGGCTTTGAAACTCAGGGGGAAAACACACTTCCTAGTTCAGGGATAAAAGGGTCATTATCCATTATGTGCATGAACAAAGCAAAATAAAAACAATTCAATGGAGGATCTACAGTAGATTGAAAGCATCATATTTATATGTTTGAAAACATTTATTTTTAAAAGACTTCTTGACATGTAGTTCTTCTTATAGGGGTATTTTTCACTATAGATAGATTTATACAGTCTTACATATGTGTATATGTGCATGTGTATATATTTGAAAAAACATCTATGCACATATTTCCTTGGAGAAGTCTTCACAGTAGCTACAGTGGTCGACTCTGGTATAAGTAGATAAAAAGAACTGAGTTGGTTATAAATAATCTTTCTTTGTGTGCTATAGCACAACACTTTTCAGTAGCTCTATTTGCATGTAGAGTTTTAATTAAGAGATAACTGTCACTGCAGGTTGGCTGCAGAAGGCTGCAGTATCCAGCAGAGAGATAAATGCCAATGCTAAGTCATACAGGTTGGAGTCCGTAATAAAAAATGAGTTTACAATTAAAACTCACTTATTACTAACTTCCTATGTTATATACAGAGAGGAGGAGGTCCAAAATCCGGTTGCTTAGGATTGTACATACGAGATGTGGGGTTTCGGGGGTTTTAGGGGGCTTCTGGGAGGTCAATTTCCATGTGATGTGTTGGAAACTGAAACTTTGGACTGCAATCAGTAAGCCTGTTAGGAGGGTATAGGTGCCCGATTTAAAAAGACTGTGTTACAGCTTTCAGCATGCTGGGGAGCCTTAGAACAGATTGCAGAGATTCACCACAGCTTGATTGAGAAGGGCTATCAGTGTCCTTCTGCCTGCTTGAAAGTGTTTGGTTTCTAATTAATTTAGCCAGAAGACATGTTATTTCTGACCTTCACAAACCACTGCCTATCTGATCCCAGTTTTAAAAGATCCCATTAACTGTTTTATTATTAAAGAAAAAAAAAAAAGAGAAAACAACAATAAACCCAAACCACAAACAAAAAACTCTCCATCTTTTCCTATTGTGAAGAGCAAAGTACAAAATGGATATATACTGCTACTGTTAGTGGGCCATTATAGATATAACATATTTTTCCACAGCATGTGGTATGTTTTTGGGTTTGTATGACATAATAGTGCCATTTCAAATAACATGAAATATTCATTTCCATGAAGCAAAAGATTCCATTAATTTAAGCAAAGAAAGAAGATACCTACCCTGCCATTTGTAATTTAATAGCATTTTCATACTGACATTGAAGTCAGTAAGTAGTTTTTACTACTAACTTCAAAATAAGACTCTTCCCCTCTGTCTTTGAGATGCAGATAGAGGAATTCTTTTCTTCAGTCTCAGTGACAAGGGCTGCCAAGACTGTGAAAGGAAATATGCACTGTTCTGCCATAGCTAAACAGCCTAAATGGAGCTGTCTACTCTTGTGTTGCCTTAAGCAGCCATCAGAAGTTGTATGTAAAATTTAGGTATAGGATTTATGCATCCTGATTGAGGTGAAATTAATGGTCCTTCAAATTTTTATAGTGAAATTACTTCTGCAAAGTTTTAAACTCACAATATGTCTTATGCCGTGAATTGATAATGCCAGATTTTGAGAGCTAATCAAGATACATGAACAAAAGTTCAGCATTAAAGAAATTCATGAAGCAACAAAGACTTTCCTGAGCTAAAACGTGATTTTAAGAATGTGTAGATTTATAATCGCAAAAACAACGTGTAGATTTATAATTACAAAAACAATGGCTTTCCTTTCTTGTTAATGCCATATTGCCAGCAGAATGTCTCTTTTTTTAAAGAGTTTGAATCTGATGGAAAGTTTTCATAAGTGTGTGTATTTTAGGGCTCTGCAGAGACTTTCTGGGTCATCTATTCCAGCCTGCCCACCCTGCAACAGCAGGAGATCATTACTACTGCTTCTCTTTTATCCTACTTTTCTCCTAAATGCCATGTTCAAAAAGTGTCAAATACTATTTTCTCTAAAATGCATCTAGTGAAGATGCAGCGTGTAATTCATCTACGCACTCATTGGTGTTGAAGCAAAGCACTTCTTTAGCATGTGATAACAGGTAAAAGATGAAAGCTGAGCAGCTGTTGGGATTCCTTCATAATATTAAAATAACAACAGATTTAAACGGATGATGGGTTTTTTTTTTTGGTTTTTGGGTTTGGTTTTTTTTTTTTTTTTTCCTTTTTTTTCTTTCTTTTTTTTTTTTTTTTTTAAGTGAGAGGGTGTAGGCGACCTGTAGATGACTATAGGCTGGGGGTTGTGGCCAAGTGAAGGTGACCCTGAGATCTCTGGGGTTGCAAGAACAGCTCTGCCCTGCACTGCCCATGGCTCGTCCCTGCGGGTACCCCCCTCGCTTCTCTCCTCCCATACCCGTGTTAGGCAGCAGCAATTGCCAGAGGCGCTCAGCCTTAGCCTTGCTTAAGCCGTAATTTACTTACTATAAAAGGTCCCACGCATCCCTTTGCCTCCCATTACTACCAGTCCATCGACGGCAGTCTTCCCCATTGTTTATTTACTATCTTTTTATGACTTGCACTTATCATACTTGTCCCTGTCATCTTTTCCGTATGTGATATCAGCTCTGCTTCCAACTTTTATTTTATACCATCTTCTAGGTCAGTGCTGATCTTTGCTCTGAAGAGAAGAATTTTTTTTTAGCATAATTGCCTTGTACCTATGTATTTAATGTATCCATTATTAGCTCAGGTGTATCTCTCTTGTTAATGTTCTTCTTACAGCCAATTTTCTTTGGGTTTTACTTTCTCTGCGGACTCATAGTGTTTCCTAAGCAAATTTATTCACATCTTCATACTTCTATATTGAGTCTGTTCTTGCTGGAATTTGCCTATATTTGCCACAAAACTTATTTTACATTTTCATGTGAGATAATTTTTTCAGAATAACATAAAGGTAATTGAAAGTCGTGTATTTTCAATTATGAAAATACTGATGAATTCAAGTGTGTTTATCCTCATAACTAACCTAAAAGATGAGATTTAAGCAGTCTTAGAATACTTTCTTGTGAAAAATTGCTTACTATCTTATATCATAATCACTTAGTGAAAACAAGAATATTTACTTTTTTAAAGTACGGGCAAAAAAGTCAAAGCAGAACAACATAAATTTTTGTGAGATGCATACCAAAAGAAACAACAGGGTGAAAGGAGAAAAAAAAAAGTATTTTTGTGGTTTTTCTTAGAATGAAATATTCTTTGCATAATCATGTGCCTCCAAGCTGTGTGGAAAAAGTGTTATAATCAATATCATTGACTTTTGTCATACTTAATGATTTTTGTGATTTATAAATGTGTTTGCTAAGGCTTCAATAAGAGGTATTACTAAATATTTTTAAATGCCTTTTGTTCTATGTAAAAAAAAAAAAAGAGAGAGGAATGTACACATCATTTACGATCCCTCTTCCTAGTGCATTTTGTTGTGGGTTTTTTTCTGAACATGTAGCTTATTCTATAAATGGCAATATAGATAGCTATCTGTCTTTTCACTTGGAATTGAAGAGGAAATTTGTCAGTGCTGAATGAAGTTGTGCAGAAATACGCATCCCAGCTGGTTGGCCTACGGTTCTTGTGAAGAATTGGCTCATGTTATATCCAGCTCCCTTTTCTCTTCAGACCATGTAACTTTGTGACAAGAAAGACCTGCCTGACAGAATTAGGTTTATTTATAAAAATAAAATCCACAAAGTTACATAATTTCCTGGTGGTGTTTGAGCCTTAATCACCTGATTTTTGCAGTAGCAGAGATCTGTCTCCACTTAGTGTAGCAGTGGGAGCTTTCCTAATAGCCCCACACTTCCACCCCACACCTGACACACAGTGTTCTCTGAACTGGGAAGCTTGGTGAGCCAGAGCACCCAAGTGATGCTCTTTCCGGACAGCTACTCATCAGTGCAGTGCAGTGTCACATAGAACTGAAACAATTAATAAATCAAATAAATGCAGGAATTTACAAAATAATTACAAATTAACCTTGGATGTGACACATTTTGAGAAAACAGGATATTAAGTGTATGATAGCAGTTTGTGTAATCAAAGCTCTGTTGTGTGTGGAAGTTAATGAGTGTAAATTGAGAAGGAGAGAGGAAGCATATTGAGAACAGTGTTGTGCATAAGCTCCATAGGTATTACTGAGATGCTGCTTTGCTTCAGACAGTATACATCTGGAACATATTACTATAGTTCTCTCTACAAGTCCAAAGAAAGTAAAGATTTCTTCCAAGCTAAAAAAAAATAAATCATAAAACTAATTTGTTTTTGAAAAAGGAACCTACTGTTAACTCTTACTGGAATTATTAAAAAAAAAAATAAAAAAAGAAATATAATGGCTATCAAAGTTCATTTGGGTACAACATAAATAATGCATTAAATCTCCATCAAGAAATAATGCCAAATCCAGGTTACTGAAGTGAGCAAAGTAAAAAACCAAGGTGTAGCAAAAAAATCTGGAGATGCTTTATCTTGAACTTCAACACACGCCCACTCCCTACTTTGAAATTCGCAAGTTGAGCCCTGTGAAATGTCATTCCTCCATCCTTGTTATTTCCCTTGCTATAAACCTTGGGGTTCACACAGGAGTTATGTGAGTAATAGCAAGTGCTTGCTTTCCTCCCAGACCCAAATGAGAGTCTTAAATTGGTGATAATGTTTATTTGTGCTGTTCACTTCAAGAAGAGGTAAATGACATGTAAAAGAATTAAGCAAACAGTTTGTGGTGAGGCTGTCACAGGTTTCTTTGCAGGAAAACCAATTGGTTAGGACTTAGCAACATGTTTTAGTGATCTTTGAGATAGTGTGTGATGGGATAAACTGAATATGAAAAAGAAAAAATAAATCAGCATGATTCCAGCAGTGTACAAGAGAGATGGAGGGGAGGTAATTCAAGTTATTGGTGCCAATAAGATTTATGTTGTTAAACCTAAATAGAGCATTGAGAGGTGCTGCACTTCTCCAGCATAACCATACTAATGAGTACCATAAAAAAAATAATTACCTCTTTTTCTTTAAATTTAAATTTAGATTCATCGTTATGAATAGTATCCATGCAGGTTAACCTAATTTTTTTTAACATAAAGTATGTAATATAGCTACTTCATTTTTCTGGTACAATTCCCCACCTACAGGTTGAACGTTGTTCAAAAGTAGTCCAGCAGTCTTAACTCTCACAGAGTATGATCTGTGCTGACTAAATACTATAAAGAATCAATATATTCACAGGGTAAATTAGATAAATCTTTCTCTGCTGCTTACTGTATTTAGTTATTGTTTCATTGAAGGACTAAAAGCAGTGTCATGATATGCTAAAGTTTTATTGAAATGTTTTCCTCTGTCATGCCTTTATGACGTTTTCAAGCTGTAGAAATGGGATGTAGTCCTTGCGTATGCATGTTTTTAAAAAAATGGGGTTTAACAGTATATGTGTCAGAAACACTGGTAAAAACTTTAATTCGTGTCAGCATAACTCATATGGTAGAAATTTAGGGCTGTGAGTTTCCCTGTATGTGTGAGCTTGGAAAACCATTCCTGTTCCTTTGCTTATCTGTATTATTTTCTTCCTAAGTAGATTCTAGACTGGAGTGTCCCACTGAAACAAGCACCACCATCTATTTCAGTACTTTTGTTCTGCTTAAAGGCTTTAAAAAGAGAAAATACTGTCTTTTCCAAATGGTTGTACAGTGAGCATTTCAGGTGGCACCTGTTCCTCTGTCATTCTGTGTTGAGGAGACATTGGAATTCCAGGCGCTAATAGACACTTCCCATTGAAATAGCAAGTTGTGGCATTGTGTTATGTGTTCTGAAGCACTTAAACCAGTTTATTATAGGCAATTACCACATTTTCTTTGTCCATCTCTTTTTATTGTTTGAAGTAGACTGTTTGCCTTGTGGTGATGAAAAAAAAAAAAATTAATTGTTGTTCATGTGATATCCTGACCCATATTTTAAATATTTTTTATTTTTTTTATAGGTCCTCCCATGCCATCCTCCTCATCTAGTCCATCAGTTACTGAACATTTACACTCCCCTCCTCCATCACCCAATCTCCATGACAACCAGAGGTGGTTATTAAGTAATAATGCCAGCCAGCCAGTTCAGGACTCTGATACAGATGAGGACTATACTGCCAGCTCATATCTAGTACAGACCGGTACTATTTCAGTGTCTGTCCCAGGTCATGGTAAGAAGAGGACACTTTGTCCATAGTTCAAATACATTTTTATTTTCCATCCTCTTACAAAATTGCCTAATAAGATTTAAAGATATCAAAATTACTTTGTAGTTTAAACTGATTTTCCTTTAAATGTCGCAAATGATGTTTTTAATTTCCTGTAAGAAAAGAAAGAGTAGAAAGTAACTTCTAATATATAAAAGCTCATTCAAGTTATTTCAAAATGCAGTACTTATATGAAACAATAGCCATTAATGATTTATTATGTAATATAATTTGAAGCAAGTCACTTGCCCTAAGTTTTACTTTTTAAAGAGTGGGCTGAAGTTGGTCAGCCTGTCATGGTGCTTCTCTTCAGAATAATGTCAAAGTTATCGTTTACTACCGTACCAATTCCAGCAGATCCCAGCCATTTCTTTAGTTTCCCTGGAGCAGGAGAATGGGATTTGTACATTACTGGATAGGGCAGTCTAGATTGAGAAAAGAGATATAGAGAGCTGTGTGGTGAGAGAACGCAGCGGTGGCTCCTGAGATGTGTGTTTCCGTGTTTCTTGTCCTCCCAACCACTATGAGTAACCAAAAGGAGTGACATTTACTTGAAACACCAGTGCCTGCTTACATATCATGCCCTAAGAAATGACATTTTTACTTTTTTTGGTTTGGGATCTTTGCTTGTTTATTTGGTTGGGGTTTGTTTTGGTTTGGGGTTTTTTGGGTTTTTTTTGTGGTTTCATTTTGTTTTGTTGTTGTTGTTTGGTCTAGTTTGGGTTGGGTTTTTTTAACATAAAAAATAATAGGTACGTGGTTGCTTTTTTGTTGTATAATTGAACAGATTTTGCTCAGGTAGGGCAGACTGGAAGAAAAATTTATTAATTCCCAGCCTTTCCCCGGTAGATCAGCAAAGCTTGGAATAAGCCTCTTCATTTTCTAAGGACCATTTCTGTCTTCTGGTGGTCAAGAACTCTCCTACAGATGAACCACTAGAGGGGGTTTGGAGAAATATTTTCCTACAGATTGCACATCAGTTGGTTGAACAGAATAATTTTGCAGAACCAAACCACTAGCTTTGAGTCTTCGCCTTTTAGCAGGAAAAAATAAGGGGGCTTTTGATAACAAGCAGTGCAAAAGTTAAAACCATGGTGTATTTTGAGAGAGTTGTTCTTGGTAAGACTTTTCTAAGCAGAAGGGAAACCCAGCCTACTCTACAATTACATGTTCATATTCCCCTCCCTGCAGTCAGCTAGAGGATCGAGGTTTGCCTTACTTGAAGAAAGGATGCTTTTATCCAGCACATATATAAGTATTTGAATATTTCTTTGATTTGCTTATGGTTGGTTTCTTATATCTTACACTGTTGGCCTCCTGATTGGGAAAAATATGTCCTTGTAAAACAGGCAAGAGCAGAGTTTAACAATTAAACTCATAATTTCCAAGTGAGCTATAACCTTTTTCTAGCTGATAATCTGCATTGTTTTGTAGCCTTTTTACCAGTATGCGGATCTCTCTAAATCTGCTCTAGAAAGTAAATATAATTTAATCCTGTCCTTTGGTAAAGTCTTATTTGAGTATTGTATTGTGCTTAGCTAAAATGGCAATACAGCATCTGTAGCAGTTTCACAGAAAGAAGTACATCTTTTTTCATGAGTTGTCTTTTGCATCTTGATAAATTAAGTTTTCCTTGCTACCTCATGTTAATAGGTACAAAATAACTCCAAGGCATATTCTGGATGACTTTGTCCAATGTTTATATTGGCAGAGGGTGGAGAATCACTTTCGAAGCATTTAGGATAAAAAAAAGTACAAAAACAATTATATTATTGAACTCTTTTCAGTTATATTGACTTTATGTGAATAGCAAGTTAAATTACCCTCTCTTTCAACTATGCAAACATCTCTCTGTTTTCCTTTAGTCTGAGCTCATTTGATCGATGTAGTTTATTTGATTATCTCCCTCAAAATTTAAAGGATCTGATTATGTATTTAGAATTGTATTAGTCTAAGCCTTTGGGTTTTATTAGTTTGTTTTGTTAACCAGTGAGTATCATTTGAGAAATTAGCTAAAAGAGAAGTAAGAATTACTAAAATCAGTTCTCTTCTCATATGGTAACCATCTGATAAGGTCATCTTGGAGGTATTGCTAGTAGCTTTAAAAAATATCAGATTAAGTGAGGAATGTTGTGGACAGTTTGCTAGGAATCATCTAATTTCTCTAAAGCCAGTGTGTTAATAGGTTGTAAAATTCAGGATGAGATAAATTTTAGGACCATCAGTCATAACAGTGTTCCTTTATATAGCACCCCCAATTTATTTTACTTGTTGTTCCTCTTACCCACAGTGCAGTTCACTATACTGCCTCTGTTCCAGCAGTCAGCCCATATGTCTACTGATTTTAGGGCAATTTACTTGTTCTGTTGTTTTTTGGAAAGAAAAGCAAACTATTTTATAAGAAGCAGGGGCATCTGAATATGTCTACAGGGAAGAGGAACAATGTTTTTAATTGGGTGGTTGAGCGAGAGGACTAGGAGCTGGGAGGAGAGGATTCTTGAATGTGTCTGAGGTGGAGAGGGCTTATATAATGAAGTCTACTTATAAACAATAGAAGTCATGTAAAGGCTGTATTTAAGCATCCTGATAAACATCTTAGTCTTTTTCCACCAATAATTGTAGTCAGAATTTAGAGGGGAATTTATTGAAATTAGTAGTAGCTTATCTTTCAACACAGACATGTATTATAATGAAAAATACAGAGCTAAATTCTTAGGTTAAGCAAAGACTGTGAAGAAAAGATATAGTTAAATGTTAATGCTTCCTACTGACAATGGAGATGAGTCTCAATTAGAAATTCAGATTGGAGGATTTTTACCCCATGAATTTGAAATATTATAGCAGAACCATCAAATACAAAATAAAGATGTATTTCACAGCAGCATTTGTACAGTGTATTTTGAACATTTAAGTTGTACAAGGTTCTCATGTTTCTTATTATTAAGTTTGTGATGATAGTTCATCTGATGGGAAGATCAGAAAAAAATTTCAATTTTATATAAAATGTTTTTCAGTTGTCCTTGATCAAGGATCTGCCAGCTGATGCACAATAAACAAAATTTTCCTTCAGCCACATGGGAGTTGCAGATTGATGGTCTTTTCAGTTCAAAATGGCTAAGCTTTCCTGTAAGGTGAAAAAAAATTGGAGATCTAGAGCACAACTCTGAATTTCAATTTGTGAAAGAAAAAAAAATAATCTAATAAGACTGGTTGAATGGTAACATCCAAGAACTCTTCAGAATTCTCATTGTAGGACATGTCACTCTACAGACACCAAATGTTCTGTGGCATAATTCTCCTATAAACATAATTTGAGCACTTTAGTTCATGATGACTTATTAGAATCTGAAAGGAGAAATTATACTAAGTGACTGTCACAAAGAAATTTCTATCTTATCATACCACAGTGTCAAGAAGACAAAGTCAGGACCTTCTGCTTTTGTAAAAGCACCTGAGAGAATACAGGTCAAATGCTCGAACCTGGCAGCAGCAATGACCAGATGAAACACGTGTACAAAGTGTAGGTGTGAATTTTGTTAAGGGTTTATATGGGCTTTTTTACACTTCAGATTTTCTCTCCAACTGTCAGGTTTTATTTTTCTGCATAGATACCTCAGTTAATGTATAACCACCATAACTAAGCAATCTGCCATTTCCTCTTCTCCTCACTTCTGTGTTTTTCTTTCCCCCCCAGAAGCAAGTGAAATTGAAGCATGAATGGAAATACACACAGGGATTTGTGGTAAAAGATAGTGGATGAGGCACATGACTTTAAGGCATCTTTTCCTTCTTTGCAGTTCTTGCTCCTGGCGGGGGAGGAAGAGGACAATGTGATTTCTCCCTTCATACCCCACTGGTTTGTGAGAAGGCTGGAAATAACCTGTGTATATTGAAAAGACACAGGGCAAATTAAATCAGTCCTGGCCAACATCTGCCAAGTATCTCATGTAACTTCCTGGCAGTCTTGCTTCAATGCCTACAACACACTTCCCAGCCCTTATTTCATCCCTGTCTTGCCATAGTTATTCCACAAGGGAAAAACACGTGCTACTGACTAGAACTTAGCACTTGGTTTTATTTAACAGCGTCATTAGTTACATGGATGGAGTAAAAATGGCACTAATAAAATTTCCTAATGGTACTAAATAGTAGTGAGAGCACCGAGTACCAGTTGGGGACAAAAATTATACCAGAAAAGGACATGGAAAGATCATTAATTGTATGGCCAGAAACTAAGAATGTGAAATTAGAATGATAAAGTAATCTGGTCTGGATGCAGAATATTCAGGAAAAATCTGAGGAGAAATGGTGATGGAGGATTTTAATCGGACATAAATCTGCAACATGGGCTGACTAACAAGTACAGTTTAAACTGGATATACAAATACATCAGCAAAGAGCAAATCATATACATAGCATCAAAGGAACATAAGTTTTTAATTTGGGCCTCTTTGCTTTTTGAAAGTTCCTGTCAAATTCTCTTATTACTTCTAGAATTATTGCTATTTATTCTAATGTTCAGATATGTTTGGATGAAAACAATTAAGAGGTTAGAGAAATTCATAGATGGGAATAGGTAAGAGAATAAAACCTTGCCTCAGTACGTAGCCTAAGCACTAATTATGTGCTTACAAAGGGAGACCAATAACTCAAGATGGAATGGGACATGTTGCGTACTGTGTAGAGATGCAATTCAAAGCAATAGGATGAAAATAAGGAAAAGAAAGATTAGGCACGTTATCAGGAAAAACTATGTTACAGTGAACTGTATTAAGATATATAAGTGTACCCCAAGGGAAGTGGCAGAAGCTCTGTCACTTTGTAACATGAAATTAAAATAAGCAAAAACATCAGTCGTACTGCTGAGAACAAAACTCCATTTGCGTAGGAGAAGGTGGACTGAAGTAACCTTCTGGAGTTTTTCTAGTAATACCCATGTGCATTTCAGCTCAGGTACACATGATTTTGTAGCTTCTAACAGAGATTATCATACTAAGCTATGATAAGTGTGTTTCATTATCAGCATGCACATTGCAATGCATTGCCTGAGTAAACGTAACCGAAAAGAGCAAATTGTCCTGTAGCCCAGACTTCACTCTGAAATTGTCCACGCCTTCCACAGTAAATCATTTGCATTACAGCCACTTTCCTTTCCCACTTGCTGGACCATTTTAAATCCCACAAAATACCAAAGGGGGTTTCCCGTTCTCAGTGAAAGCTGCCACTGTCTTCTGAGTATGCACGTAATCATGTAAATATTTCATAAGAAAAAACTGTTTGATACCCGTAAATTCAGAATGCCTGTGTTGCTGAATAGAGGTATTTGACAAGCTTTCTGTAGATATGGAATAAATTCGTGTTATAGAAATACATGCTGACTTTTTTTCTTAGGCTAGAGACTGTTACATTTCAGCAACTATGAAGCAGTGCTTGCAGGCTTCCTTGGTAGCTACAGAAGCACTTAATCTCTTGCAGTCAAAAATCAGACAATGCAGGAAGGCCAGTATCCTTTAGGTACAGAGCAACAAATTTATCTGTTCCACATGCTTGGGGCAAATATAGTTGCTTTAAGAACTTAAAAATTGTGTCTTGAGTGCTAGCCAATTTCTTTTTGATCCCTTTTTGATATTTGATTTCAATTTCATGAATCTGTCTTCTTATCCTCTTTCTTTGGTTTTTAAGCCAAACTTCTGTCAACTTTGTTCCCTTAATGTACAAAAATGTACATTTGTTCAGTTTAATTAAGCATTCAGTCTGTTTGCCAAGAGCAAATTACCGTTCCCTAATCTCACCCTCACCCCTCCAAAATCAAATTTTGCAAAGTGGTGGGCAATTAGTTCTCATATCTGATTGTTGTAAGTCATGTTTTTCTCTTAAAGATTTTTGCAGTTTTCGATCTCTGTTACTTAATAGAAGAGCCAAGACCAATTAATTCTCCTCAGATTGTGGCCTTTGTAGCCTTCAAAGAACAGTCTCCCCCACACCTCCTGTATCATTAGCTGCAAAATATCTTTCCAAAGATGATTTCGGCCTCTTCACAAATCAAAGGATTCAGAGTGACAAATTATCCGTCTTGTACTCGAATGCGTGCCAGATGGGACGATGTGCCAACTGTATATCGTACTGCAGATATGATCTGATGCAGAGACAGTTCCTCCCCTCCTCCCTTCCCCATCAAAATCATATTACAAAAAAAAAAAATGCTTCAAGTTAAGAAAACCTGTGAAGATAAATTGATTCTGAAATACAGTGAAATAAAAAAGCAGAATATAGTTTTGTCGAA
The DNA here is from genome assembly GCA_024605025.1 of Megaceryle maxima. Classification (NCBI taxonomy): domain Eukaryota; kingdom Metazoa; phylum Chordata; class Aves; order Coraciiformes; family Cerylidae; genus Megaceryle; species Megaceryle maxima. Next base: position 114,245 of record JANHGN010021439.1, on the reverse strand, counting down.
GGAAGAAAGCTGCATCCAAATGTCAGATCGCTTGAACTGAGCAAATGTATACCTGGCAGTATAGATGAACTTGAGAGTCAAAGACTCGTTTCTTCTTTGCTTTCCAGTTCTTACACACACATTGTTTCCTTTGACTAGCTTCATTCCAAACAAGACATTCTTAATTGCAAGATAAGGAGCTTGAATTTAAATTTTTTCACAGTTTGTTAAAGGAAGACTCCTGAAGTCACGATCAGGAACAAGGATGTGCTGCTCTTACAGGGAAACGTAGGTTCTAGCAAAATTATAGTAGAAGTTAATTTATAATACAGAAGGTAAAAGGAGAAGGAAACAGTCACATTGATAGTTTATTTTCACTATAAATTACAAAGTTGAGGACTTTACCCAACTATGTCTTAGGCTGACTTCCAGAGGTACAAAACTGTGTGCAAGCGCACAGCAAATAATTTGTGTGAGGTCAGGGTCAGACACAAGTGTCTCACATCATCACATTAAACTCTGTTATTTACAATTTTTCATTATTTTATTCCAGGGAAAGGTTTAGTATTTTTAACTCTGTGCTACAATACAAAGCCTTTTTTTTTTTTTTTAAAAAGCCTTGTTTAGGAAGAGAGGACTGAAGGTCTTACACATGCTTTCATTTGTTCATCCCTCAGTGGCAACAGCCTGAACTTATAGTTTTACAAGCCCTTCTTATCAGCTCTAATGCTCACTGAGCCTTGATAGCTTTCAGAATACAAAAGTTCTTCCAGAAGCATAGAATGAGTTTAAAGTAGTGAGGTTTTGATAAAATCTTGAAGGTTGTTTTTTGGGTTGTGTTTGGGTTTCTTTTTGTTGTTTTGTCTTGTTTTGGGGTTTGTTTTTTCTTTTCTTTTTTTGTCTTCTCTTTTTTAGTCTATAGGCTGTTCTCATTTCTCAGCTGGAAAAAAAGGTCACTTTTTTTTCCCAGCTGTGAAAATTTGGTCAGTTATTTAATTTTTAATTTGTTTTAGCCGAATTAAAATTTGGTATATAGTTATGCTTATTTTAAGGAGCTGGTGCTTTGGAGAGCACAAAATGTTCACCAGCTTTGTAGAAAATGTATAAATTTAGTAAGGTTAACATGAACTATACTGGCCTGTTGATTGTGGAGAAGTTTCTTCCTTCAGCTGGGTCTGAGCCTCTAGTTACAGATGAAGAAAAAGAGCTGTGCAAATACACAAAATACATAATTTATTCCTTAGTTCTGCTAAATGCTTATGATTACTAGGGCCTGTCTGTGCACTTCTGAGGAAAGCCAGGTTGCCTTTGGATTAAATAAATGGAATTTGCCAACGTGTGTTAATACATGAATCAAGTCATTTTAATGCAACTGCAACACATGTTTTATTGTACAGCGTTGAAAAAGTCCTTGTAGCAAAAAAGAGTAGAGCATTTGACAAAAGTGAAAAATCTGATTTGTCTCATTGGCTTTTGTCTTCCACTTGAACTCTGTTCTGGTTAGCTCTAACTTGGAGGATGATGTTCTAGTGTTTTAAACATGCTGCTTCCTGGAAGTAAACAGGACTTTTGCAGATTCTTCTGGGAGATGCTTGTTGCATTCTTCCATAGAAGAAATACTGAGGATTTTGCACTTGGAGTTACAAAAAAAAAAAAAAAAAAAAAAAAAAAAGGCATTGAGTGATTCTGAAAACAGAGCTTATCTCTAGGTTGCTTTGAAAAATAAAAGGCTCAATGTTTGTCACCTTTAAGTTAATGTACTTTAACTCTTTAAATATTATCAACTATTTTAGAAGCTAAAAGACTATGCTTAAAGCATAATTTCTCTGCTCTCATACCTCATACACAAAAGGCTTCTCCATTTAGTATCCTGTGTGTGATGTAACATTGACATAAATTTCTTTGTCACTAACGCATTAGGAGTACACAGGAGTAGTAACCCTACTTTTTACGGATGCAGAGATCTGACTAGAAGGCACATCAGCCTTCCTCTCTCATGCAAGGCCAAAGATTCCTATTGTCAGATGCAGTGGGCATGAAAGCAGCAATTTTACAGCACAAAAACTCCAATAACATTTACTGCGGTTGGCTGAGATCGCAATGCACACAGGCACTGCTCAGTCTTGGTTGCTTAAGCACCAGCTTCCCTTGGCTTTTTGCCAGCCGGTGCGCTCCAAAGAGACAAGTCCTTTAAGGGGAAAGAGTTTTCCTTGTAACTTGCTGTGGGGTAAACAGACCATTCAGGCATAGTTTATTGCATTACATACTTGACTATGCATACTACGACGTAGCAAAGTAATTGCTAGAATTATTTCAATCGTTAGAATTCTTAGGTATGAGAGAGGTTCTCTGAGCCGGGCGGGGGGATATTTCTGTCTGCTAAGTTGCTTGAGCATTTATTACAAAGGACTAAAAATATTCTGTCCATGGAAATTCTGTATCTTTACACTAGTATCCCTGCTACAGTTACAGAAAACTGAATTAATTTGCCTCTTTACTGCCATTCTTGTCTTGAAGATAAATCTCGTAACAGTTCGCAGCAAGTTACAGCGTCAAAGAACAGTTCTCTGTGTGTAACAGGATACTTTGTTGTCATAAAAAAAACCCCAAACCTCAGTTTGGAAAGTGCAGGGTACTTCCAAATTAAAAGGAAGTCTGTTGCTGTGAATTCTGCCATCAGTCCAGCTCATCTTTTGTTGTTACATACTCTGTTTTGCAGTAATTAGTGGTAAACTTATTCCACCATTACCATAACCCAAAGACTTCACGTGGAATATTGTCTTAACTATCATTTTATGTGCATTTTTAAAAGCTTTAATTTAACACAGGAGTACCTGTTCAAGCAACATATTACAAAAATTTATTACTACAGGAATGTATGTTATGATAGCTGAATATTCAGGAGGCTGACTTGGCTATCACTGGGTACAAAATACCAGCTGCTGCTGTTTGAATCTTTTAGTTCATTCAGAAAGCTTCAGAGAAGGGTAAAGCTTTCCCTTGATATTGTTACTAGTAGTTGGTTTAAGGAGGCTTGTTGTTCTGTTCATTCATAAATCCAAAGACTGCAAGGGTTTTCTTTTGTTGCATGCTCCCCTCTTTCTCCTCAGTGATGTCCTACAGTGTATTCAGGAAAGGTTCAAAATACTGTCTGTGGCATTTCTTGAGTCTCTGGGTTACTTTCTGGTAGCTTGTCCTCTGTTTAGTGATGAAAAGACAAGGATAGGGGTGACCTTGCACCTCTCTCTCTGTGTACAACAGCATCGAAAATGCTTCAGAAAGCAAGTGAAGCACTTCTAATGAATTGCGCTTTTGATTCTTTGAATCTGCACAGCAGCACCATCAGGTTTTTACAGCTGGACTCTTGCTGTAATTGCTACTGGGATGAGATGTGCAACATGGGGGTTTGGAGCTAAGTACTTGCATTGTTTTACTGACTGAAAGTATGTAGCGTAGTGGGAGCAACAGAGTCCATGAAAAACACACTTGTATATCCTCATATTCTTCACCCTTTTCTGATGTGCTGCTGATTTGCCAGAAGGCACTCTAGATGAGGATGATAAAAATGGAAAAGCTGAAAGATACTTCTTCTTAAAGCAGTGGTGTATTAGGAAAGAAATTGCTTGTGATTATGAATGTGTGATAAAGTGTCCAAAGACCTGGTTTTCATTAATTAACTCAGAACTAATTTTTATTGGTACCAAAAAATTAGAAAGAAGCACTTCACCATTTTAATCTTTTTGACATCAGAACATAAAATAATTCTCAGATAAAAAGTATCCACCAATAGAAACAATAATTGGCCCCTCCTGAGTCACAGCTTCCAAGTCTTTTAGATCTTATGAGTCTGTAGGTATGCATCATCCTGAGTGTATTTACCTGGCTAATTCGAAGACAATACTTCTCAAGTCTTTCTGATGCATTTTTCAAGAAATACATTATGGGGCATAAGTAACAACTTTATATTGTATAGTTCCCAAAATTCATTGCATTATTATTCTGCAGATACCCTTGCTGATCTATTTCTACAAGGCCTTTAATCAGTGGCTTGTCATATGAAATATTTTTCTGTTTGTTTACAGTTTTGTATGAGTAACTCAAAATAATTGGCATCAGAATGCTCCACAGAATCCCTTATGGATCTCTTCCTCACTCAAGTTCCATTATTTCGTATTTTAGTCCAGTCTTCTGTCTTCGTTGTCTCCCTGAATTGTAGTGAATTCTGGCTGCTGTGTGCTTAAGCCAGTAAACCCGGAAGGCAGAGAGGGAGGATGGGTTAGATATTTTTAAAACTTCTTTCTAGCTTCCAAAAAGCCCTCTAGAATAAACTGCTTTGCAAGTCTTCTGGGACAAGAGGCCCTGAGGGACATTCCTGGGCAGGGTGGAGGAATCAGCCAGTGTACTTGCATTGTTTTGAGCCTGAAAGGGAAATTCTTCTCTCCTCTATTACACTTCCTTATACTGTTAGCTAGACATTAAATGGCTAGTGCTATAGAAAAAGATGAGCAATTTAATAACTGAATAAAATGATACAGCCTGCCCAGGTTTATTCAATTGCTTTATCATTAGCAATATTCATATCAAAATTTTGTGAAATATATTTTATCTTCAAGTTCTTTTGATCCAGTCTTGAACTTAGGCTGCAGTTTTGCTTCATTACCATATAGTTGTGGGTTTTTTGTGAGCATGCCCACAAGAGACCAAAGGTTCTTTCCCTTTGTGTGTGAAAAATTCCTTAATAGAGTTTAAATGCAAGATAGTAATTAATAAAATTCTTAACTTAAGCCTTTTAACCACACATCTCTAGACGTAGGTGTCCTGTAGTACCAGTTCTATGCTAGGGAAGTTGGGGAAGCTTCCATGTCCTTCACGCATGCTTTAGCAATGTTGATGTTCTTGTATGGTGTTCTGCCCCAGATTTAATCTGTTCTGTCATATCTTAAAGAAGCAGACAGTGACTATGAATTTTGCACCTGGAATTTTAAACTAGCAGGTATTTATGTATGTATTTTGAATTGATGAACAGGATGCTGCTTCCACTAAAAGTTCAAGAAATTTGAAGGCAGAAAGAAAATCAAGAGAGTGATTAAAAGATTTTTAGCTATATTTTTTGGTGTATGTTTAGTAATGTCAAAATTTTGTCCAACATTGATCCAGAAATAAAAAAATGTGAATACTAAATAGTCTATAATCAGTGCCTTAACTTTCACCTTAGTGGTGATGGTTAGTGACTCTCTATTTGCACGACTGTAAATAAAGCCTTAAATTCTGGCAGAATTAAGTTCTAGTTACTGTATATACTGTTACTGTAGTAACTGTACTGTACTTATTTCTGGTTTCAGTTACTGTACTCCAATGATCACAACAGAACTTAAAACAGTTTTAAAGAAAATTGAAAAGTATACTCCCGTGATTACAAAGACTTGAACCAATTTAGTGGCATCTGCAGAAGGCCTTTGGGAAAAGCTCTAAGGAGATATGAAGTATGGGAACCTCAGGATTCAATGCTCTTTCTCTGCCTCATCAGTGCTGCTCTAGTTCTGTTTGGTCTCTTGAGAGATGTTGAGTAGCAAGGGAAAAAACGCAGCAGGTCCAGTATTTCCACCACTCAAAAACATGCTCTCTGCTGACAGAAGTATCAGACTTATGTGATCTTAACAGACTTGCCGTGATTTCTGCCTCCAAGAACAAAGCTGTGCTGCTGCTTTGTAGGTTAATCGTCCTAAAATGGTGTGCTGTTTCCATTACCCTAATCTGAACCTCTGGAGGGGAAAAAAGTTGCCCCTTGCCATATCTGTCTGTTAATAGTGACTATGAAATATGAGCGAAGCCAAGTGGTGATGCATCAAAGCTGCTGATTTTGAGTACACAAAAAGCACTAGAAAATTAGATCACTTTTTCTTGGTGTATTCATTGTTTACCTTAATATGAATGATGGTTTTTGTTGCTACATTACTGCTGTGGAGAGTCGGCAGGCATCATAGACACAGTTCCCCCGTGTGGAAAAGTAAATGAATGAATAATGGAGACTGCTCATCCACCACCCTGTATCAATTTCTGGTGTTGTCAAATGTTCAGGTCTCTTACGGAGAGGCAGGCATGAATCCCCTATTCCACTAGGACCATATGCAACTGATTAGGGGATAGTTTTTTCTGAAACTACCCCTCATCTTGGAACAATAGGCAGAGAGATATCCTTTCCAGGCTCTTTCTGAGCCTATCTGCTGGTAGCCACCTTGAGGTAAAGCAGGGAAGAGGAAAGTGTAGATGAGAAATTAGAATGTCCTGGACTATGCCCTTGCCTTCATCCCTGATGATTCATCTTTTTAATGCTCCTTAAGCAGTCAGAAGTGCTGAGGAATGCCGTATAGTCAAACGTATGGTACAACAGACACAAACTGGTATGAGCCTTTTGCTCCCTGAAGTGATCTGTATGCATGGGCATAATTTTTTTGCCTTTTCCTTCCCATTCTTCGGAGAGGATTTGTTTGGGTTTTTTTTCTCTTGTTCCATCTTAATTTTAATCCTCCTCATACTTTAAGTGTGCTCTTTCAATTTCTTCCTTTCCCTCTTTTTGCCCCTTCTCCTTTGAAGCCTTCCTTTTCTTATTGATTAAGCCATTTAACCTTTATTAGACCATACCATGTCTCTTCATCCCACTTCCTACTTCTCTTTTATCCTTTTTTCCTCTTTTTAAATGGACTCTTTTCATATTGTCCTTTCCTTGTTCAGACTTCCTACCTCCCTTTCCTCATTCCCTTTGTTGTTGTCTCCATGGGACAGGTATATCTCATGAAAAGGTGCTTTGTTCTGAATGTATCTGCCTTGGGGCAGCTATTTAATGAAAAAATCAGCTTTTCATCCCATGCTTCTATCCCTCTGAAGCCTGACGCAATAAATGCCTATTACAGTTTTACGTAATTAAAATAACCGTGATGTATTTGTTTTTTTAATATTAGTGCCTTCACATTAAAGGTATGGAATGCTATGCAGTATGCATGTTTTGGGGAAAAAAAAAAAAAGTTTCTAATCCATATTGCAACCTTCATTATCGAATTGTCTTTAACCCTTCTTTTCTGTACTGAGGATATTCCAGCTATCTGTAGAAGGATTAACAAAACCAGAGACAGGAACACTTAGAAGAAGTATAGTTCTTTTATAATTAAAGGTGAAAACTAACATCCTGACTGCTTCCGATTGCTCTTAACAGTCTTGCAGCAAGAAAGCTGTTAAAAGGGATGAGAATTGATCAGAAAAAGGGGCAGACTTTTCTCTTGATGGCTGCTGTGGTTATTGGGGGAATTTGCAGTTGCAGAGAGGACAATGGAAGCTAAAGATAAAGAGTAGTATCAATCTCAGGTGGTTTTAACAGTGCAGGATAATGTTAACCTTTTGGGTGCTGGGTACTTGTCCTGCCCCAGGTAACTGAGATATTCCTGGATACCTTAATATCCTTTTAAGAGGATTAAAAGCTGAAATGAATGAGATGATACTAGTAATGGCACTGATTTCCTGAAATGTGACCAATTCTGCTGTAGAGTGTAGCTGATTTCAGACTTCTCGGTGAGATGCTCCTACTTAAGCTGAAAAGCCACAGTCTTCAATGCGTGAGCTTGATATCAAGTGGCTCTTTACACTCACTGTGCATGAGCTAACATCTGGATTTGTGGTTTTCTGTAACCATTTTCTTCATCTCTTTTTATTTCTGCTTTATACAGTTTTGTATTCCTGCTCATAACACACAGAATTGTGCAGATGCCTAGTATCTGATCAGTAAAGAAATGATCGTGTTTTAGAGATAAGAATCTTACTTTTTTCCCTCCCCAGAATTTTGTTAATGTTATTTGTTGATACTTTATAAGTCATATTTTTAACAGTCAAGTTTGAAATGGTAAGATTTCACCCAAAGAAATTAATTATATAAATGAATTATTGAAAGCAGTTTTAGGAATTGTGTTCTCAAAAGTGTTTCATGCTCAGGTAGTCCCATTAGAGAAAGTATTTTTATTCCAGAGGTGACAGGCAATCAGCAAGTAGGACTTCAACAACATCATTGTATGTAAAAGACCACTGTTTGCATAAGTGGAAGGATCATAATATCAGAGTGGCATCAGGATATGATTGCAGTGGAGGTGACACATTTGTGCCTACATGTGAGTTGAATGATTAATTGATGGGCATAAGATAAAAATAGTTTAGATGTTCTGGGAGAAACAGCATTTTATGTAGTGCATGGATGCTTTTACGAAAAATTGCCATGTGTAGATGAACACCTCTGCCATGGTGACTCCCACATTGCACGCAAGTGAGATCACACCTTGGAGTCCTTCTGGAGTAGAGGAGCTGTGTATCTTCTTAGATACAGTAGTTAATTATGCCCATCAATTGATTCAGTAGTTATGCTTCCAGCCCCCTAACTAGTCATCATCCAGCAGCATCGTAGTGGGCCTGACATGCCTTCCCACCTGCTCCGGAGCTCACAGTGCCCTCAGCCGCGTGCCCACCAAACACAAGTATGGCAGCCCCGCAAAACCACCTTCTGGTTGTGCTGGTGGTTTTCAAAGGGCTTGAGTGGTCAGAGAAAATTAGCTGGCATCATAACGCAGAGCAGTTGACCATCTGTAGCATAGAGAATTGATACCAGAATCTCCCCCAGTGCACTAGTAGTGTGGTAGGGACCAGTCTCCTTGAAAGCAAAGAAAATATGAGTAGCCGGGGTTCCAGACCACTGGAACACAGTCAGGAAAAAAACCCCTAGAATTGCTCTTTTAAGCAAATTATAAAAACAGGATAGCAGTTGCTTTTATGTCATAGGACAGAAGCTCCTCTTGGGTTCCATCATCCTTCCCTTGTCAGTCATATTTCTCCTTTTTAAAAAAAAAAAAAAACAACCACCCATCTTTCACTATTCTTTCTTCAGTGTTTTTTAATTCTCTTGTATGCTAGTAGAAACATCTTTGACATATGAGTGGTTGTCTCTACATATTTGCCATTGTGCTTTATGTTTTCCTTTCCCAGATATTTTGATTTTTAAGGGATTTCATTACCTAGAGGCTATTATTTAAAAAAAAAAAGAAGTATATTTAAGTTGCTTTTCTTAAAGCACACAAGGAAAATAACTTCTTTTTTTTTCATCTGTCATATTTTAGAAACTCAGGAGAATTTTGCTTGTCATTATACTATCAGTTGATCAATCTAGGAATTTCTCAATCTTATTTCTCAACCACATGTTCAGTATGTCATTATTACATATATGGTGCTGTAAGATGCTGTGTAACAGAACAATGCAAATTACCCAGGGTATATTGAGATTTACAGTCAATCGCATAAAAAAATGAAAAAGAAAAAAAAAGGAAAGAAAAACAGTCCACATTTAGTATTATAATCCTTCAAGTCTATACACCTCTTTAATTTTTTTAATTACAGATATTTTCTTTTGTTGTTTTCTTATTCAGTATGTAGAAAGGAGACACATTGACTCTGTAGGAGAAACTATTTTGTAAAAGAAACACCTTACAAGGAAGTAATTTCCATTCATTAACACAACACTCTGAACTGATTAATGAGACCAATATAATTCTGTATTTCAGAAGTAATAGCTTGAATTATTTTTTTTCTCCAAATTGTTCATATTTTATTGGCTGTTTATTTTCTATTACATTACTTTCCAGATTTATAGAAACTACGTGAAATGATCATATCCGTCATTTGATGCAATGAATATATTTTACTGGACAGCTTTATGCATCCAGTGTTACATTTTCATTTTGGAGCTGAGGACCAATTTCCTTATTATGCTTATGCGCATAGATGGTTATTGAAGTTTTGGTTTTGTTCTTAAGTGTTTTCAGGTCTTTTCCAAGCTGCTGGAAATTTTGCATTTATGTGTTAGGCATGTGCAATGCAGGGCTAAATCAATGATTTCACAAGTTACAAGTCTAAAATAAGCTCTCATTTAGGTCAATACCCAGTAGCTATTAGTACAGAAACAAAATATTTGTGGAAACTTTTCCAAACTGTTGATTGAAATTTCCATAGTACCTCTGTCCTGCTAAGAGAAAGAGCAGGAAAAGAATACATTTCTGCCTGGGGCTTTTGTGCTTACATGGCATGGAAATAGGAGCTATTTACAAATTCAACTCGGTCATTTATAGCCAACACTTGGGGTTTTGTCTGAACCCAGTGATTTTAAAACATCATTGCAGGAGTCATTTTCCTCTTGCAAGTAATAAACATGCCACATCCTTAAAAGACAAAGTGTGAGACACTGCTGTAATTGCTCAGTTTTGGTGCCAAGAATAAGTGGTTTGAAGAAAGCTTAGCAGCACCCTTATCCCCAGGGGGATATAAATTATCACAGGCAACAGCAGACACAGTAACTTCTCACTTGAGTTTTAGTAGACAGCAAGGATATGTCACAAGTATAATAGATATTCATCAAGAAATATTAAAATGGACTTCTTCTGACACATACTTATCTTTTTAACAGTAAATCTGTATGCATATACACATGTACCTATAGTGCAGAGTATTTATATTCCAAGGGTTGTAACAGTGCTGCAAATATCAAAGACAACATGAATTATTTTTTTATTCTGTACAAGTAGATGCCTTTCCTAGAGCTACATGCTCTTCAGTGTTTTCCTGCTTAAGGGCAAAAGAAATCATGGGTCAAGAGGGATCTTCTTACTGTTGCAGCAGTGAGGCTGAACCTAGTAGCTTTCTTGAATATTCTTATTTGAGGTTCGCATTTCAGATAAGTTTTTATTTGCTCAGTAATGACTTTTGTTTGCATGATTCCCTGTCCCCACCAAAAGAAGGTAGGTAAGTAGAAGAATGGTGGATATGGTTAATATCAGTCCTTAATGAAGCATCCTTAAGCAACTAATCAGAAGACACTGAAGATAGTTTCTGTAAGCGAGGAGAAACCCATCCACATAAAACTAGCCTACCACTAACTCTTCTTGTGTGCACAAATCAAAAGACAATTCAAAATGCATCTCTTGTGTTCAGTGGAAGTTGCTTCTGATGTAGAAGACACACACACCAACTAGGGTTGACTTTTATGGCACGTGTACCACTAACTATAATTCCTCTGGGGAAATCAGGAAAGAAAACTATTAAAAAGGTAATTGAGACTGTTGGTATTAGCAAAAGCCATGGCCATTAAACACCTGAGCACTTAGTCAAGGGGGAGTAAACCTGACATCTTTGCCTATGTTCAGCAAAGGTCTGTATGCAACTGAGAATTTCTGGAGAGTTTATCTTTAGGGAGTGTTCACACATCCTGTTGTACAGGTGAGCTGACCAGCTGGGGCTATGAAAATTGAGAGGAGAGTAGCTCTACATGTAACTGTTACAAAAAAACACACTGGCATGGATGGAAGCACATCAGTCGTCAATTTGCTTTGCTGGTATTTGCTAGAGAAGAGCTAGCATCATCTCTCACTTCAGCAAATGAACAACTTATTTTGATGGCCCAAGCAAATGATTTTCATCTGTATTCTCATAGCATGAGAAATATTTAATAGTGCCCTCGTGGCCTATGTTTGGGTGGGGATTGAATATAAATAGTCATAAAGCAGGAATCATGCCTCTGGCAGAAGTGATGTTTTCCTGCAACTTTGGATTTTTGAGACATGATAAACAATAATCAACTGACATTTACTCAAAGAAGCTACAAGGGTCCTATTGGAAAGAAACAACAAAGAAGATTTATGTCAGGTCTCTGAGCTTGAATGAAGCATGAGGCCCAGGGGCGTTGCAAGTGCCTTTCTTTTATGTATTTTCCTACCAGTCTGAGTGATCCCCTTGGTTATTGTCAGAGCTGGTCAAAACCAGGACATGCTCATTCATGTAGTCCCCTGTTGGCCAAGGGTAGACTTGTGTCTACCACAGCCAGATGGGTTCCAGAGCAAGTGTGTCTGTCCTCTTTCATTGGATGAGGGCTTAAATTTCTTCATATGCCTAGACTTCTAAATGTGAAAATTATCAGATTTTCCAATTGTCTTTAAAGAAGCATGTATAATACATGTAACGTACCATGAAGAAGTCCATACTTACCAAAATTCCTTTGAAGGTCTTCACCCAAACTTGACTGAGAGCTATAAAATAGCTAGGCTTGAAGTTTGTGCTGTTATGGAAGAATATTGAGATGCAAGCATTTTATTTTGTAACTGTTGCAGCAAACTCTAAAATAGCTCTGAGTCTCTGTTAAGTATCTCATTGATATTTAGAATTTGATAAGTCTATTTGAGGTTATCGACAAAGTCAGGTTGTTACTTCTAAAATTCTAAAAAATTAAAAGAACAAAATTGATTCAATGTTTATTATAAAATGGTAGCAACTTCAAGAGGAAAACTTGGAACCAAAATGTGCATATTTAAGAATAAATATTCACATGTAGAGGGCTTTACGCTGTTTTTATTTCTAGTTTAGGCTATACAATTAATCAGAGCTTCTGTTATCTTGATAATCTGCTTGCATGCTGTTGTAAATAACTTTTTCTTGCTGGTGGATTTGCTGACAGCTATTTAGACTCAGCTTTCAGAAATGCTACTAATTGTCCATGTTTGTGGCTTCTAAAAGCACTCGCTTCTGAGGTAATTTTTGCAACTCAAAGTGTTCACTGTTTGTATCTATTTTCTTCTGATGTGTGTTTCCAAAGTGTAAGTCTCTGTAATAGATTTAATTCACCTAAGACTTTAAAGCGAACCAGGAGCTTTTGATGAAAGTATTACCTTGTTTGTGATGTTGGTTTATCTTTGTGGAAGACAAATGTAATGCCACATGTAACCTGTGAAACATCACACCTCAGGGAAGGATGTGCATGTGAAATTCTCACATGTACACCTGGATGGGGCCAAGAAAATTGGGCTGCAGGGAGCTCTGCAGGGAGCAGGTGGGATGAGTTGCATGAGGTTCCCCAGCCACAGGCTCATTCTGTGGAAAAGTGATGGAAACTTGACCCATGTCAGAAAAAAATCTGATATTCTGTATATCTCCTCCCAAACCCTTCTTGGGCAGTGGTGTGGGGACACCCCTCAGCAGAACACAAACTGTACCCTTCCTTCTCCTCTCCACAAACATGTTGATCTGTGTGCTTTTCATCACAAATTCAGTCAGAGAGCAGAAGACTCTCTGAGCAGAAGACCCCTACTCACCCTATCTGCCATATCTGTTCAGTTTTCGCCTGTAGAAAAACTTTCAAGAGCAATGAAAAGCTGTTGGGAGCATAATGGATTCCTGCAGCCCCCTGCGCCTTGGCAGGCATCATTAACCAGCTTTGGTGGCATGATCAGTGGACATACAAGGTACTCGCTTGTGATCATGCTTTAAGCCACGGTCTGTGCCAGGAAAAAAAACCAGACCTTTCCTGACTGCAGTCTTACCACAAGACAGTTCTCCCTCATGAAATATTTGATTATAGCCCCTGGTAGTAGTTTTTTAAATACCAGACTTCTCAGCCTGAGACTGTTTCCCTCACTGCCACGTACCATCCCCACACACGGGTTACGTGTCACCAGCATTGGGATTACAGCACAAAGAGAAGGCATTTTCCCATATGATAGTTTAACCCAAAGATGTACCAAGGAAATGTGTTGAGGTGGTGGGTGTGTGATTATGCTAGAAATAGAGGGGTATTTCCTCACAAGTAGAAGGCAACAGGCTTCAAGGGACTCCAGCCACTCAGGCTCTATGTCTACATAACATCTTATCCTCCTTGACTGGAGCATAGCTTGCTTTATCAATCAGCAGTGTTACGTGGTGAGCAAGCTGTCTTTATAAGTGCTCTCCCAGCATATGAAGAAATGCTTTTGCCAAATTTGTTACTGGTGAAATGACAGCTGTTAGGTATAAAGGGAGTTTACACACTTTCTGCACATTAAATCATATGAAATTCAAATTCTGTTTATGTAGACATTAGATTACTATTAGGAGGTTTCAGATTAATCTTTTTTCTTTTTTTTTAAGAACTAAATAATATGTAGAAATTGTAATACTGACAGAAGGACAAAGAATCATAATGAATCATTTTATTTAGACTTTGCTTACTTTAGAAGCAGCAGCAACACCTCTTTTGCGACTGCAATTGCCTGGAATGGGGGATCAGTGTAGAATTTACCTTGCATTTGCTAACAGTATAAGGGAGATTCTTTCACTTTTCACTGCACTGTGGTGGTGATTTACTTTGTGCTTAATTTTGTATTTTTGGCATTGTTTCAAAAGCATTTCTTTTAGCTCTGCTCTTTTTGGATCTTTCTGTGTATACTATCTAGTTGGCTACTTAAATCAAAGGATGTAGCTGTGAGCTCTGATTTCTCTACCTTTTATCTGTCCTGTCACTGTCTTAGAACTACAGCAGTGTTATTAAAAGGAAGAGCTTACTATGACTAGCCATATTTTTTTAAGGAGCTTGGTTCAGGCAAGAGACTTTCAAGTTCAGCTAGAAACTGAAGTGAAATATCATCTGCTGGAAAACAGCTTTGGAGCAGCAACACAACTAGGACATAATGAAAAGATGTACAGGAAAAGGCAAAGCCTACAGTAATTTATGAAAAAAATATATGGAATTTAAATTTAAGAAAGACTGATTTTCACAATTTTCAGTGGTTTATACATTTAAAAAAAAACTGGAATATTCCCCCTGACTTTGTTATTGGACATAATTGTTTATTGTCATTAATTACAGTACAGTCTAAGCTGCTCAGTTTGCCACTCTCCTTCACGGTGTTTGCAGAATAAATATTGAACATATACAAATGGCTAATTAAATCACTATCTGTATCCACTGATACTTCTGAAATTATCATTATGTTTATTTCAAATGCTGTGCTAGAGAGTGTTGTTGATAAGTTACATGAATTGAGACAGACTGAAAGGTAGCTTCTACTTCAACTTTAGTATTTCAAAGTTTATATTTGATTTGAGGGTTAATGGCTCTCTCTTCCTGATGAAAAGGGAAGCAGCTGCACTGGAAACCCAGAGCATCTTTTAAGAAATCTTTTGCAGTGGATTTATTCTTTTGATTGATATCTAGCTAGACGTGATTGTCATTAGAATAGAATAATATCTTACTAAAATCAAGAGGTTTTTTCCTTGGGTTTTTTGTTGCTTTTTTTATGTAAGGAGGAAGAGCAAAATTCTACTTCACATGTAAGCCTAAAAAGCTTATTTAAAGTCATTAGAGAACAATAGTTCCCCAGTTTGCTCTTCTGAAGACCTCCCCCTCTTATGCCTTTCTCTTCCCTGGCACAGTTAAGAGGGGAAAAAAAAAAAAAAAAAAAGGGCATTTAAAGCTATTTTGGAAGCTTGATTTCCTGTTCTTTTCCCATCTTTCATGATCTTATTTCTTATACTTGATAACAGATAGATAATTAATTGATCTAGAGACAAAAATTCGTCTGGTGACCTACTGCTTTACTTCTCTCTTGCTCTAAGGCCCAAGATGCAGTCTGTAGGAATTTTTACCTTTAAATTTATAAGCCAGGATTAAACATTTTTAAAAGTCAGGGCTGTAGGGTAAGCATCTCACTTCTGTGTTTTCCATAAAAGTTTGTTTATTATGAATTTCTAATAAATTTGCTTATGCTTTCTTATTTTTCTTAGAATTTTTTTCTTAGTTGTACAATTTCTTGTCTCCTCTGTGGGTTATTTACTCTGCCTCTTTTCTGTGCAGTTCTACCATTTTCTCCCACTTGGTTTTCTTTGCATCTCACTGCCCCTGTTCCTTTTTAATTTCCTCCAAAGCAAAACCTGAATCCTTCTTATCTGAGTTCCTTCAAATCTGATGAAACAAACTCACCTACTTGTGCTTAGAAGTTTTATATTGTGTTTTCCCATTCCTAACTTATCTTTCACAGGTTTTATTAGTGAGCCTTGTGATCCCAGACAAGGCTGAGTGTGCAGAAATCAGTGAAGAATTTCATTGCTTAAAATGAACTAATTTAGGGTCCTTTCAAGCTACTTTTGGATTTGTAAATTTACAAAATGTGCTAACCTTCACAAGTCCATGACAAAAATTCAGTTGACTTAATTAGTGAAAAATATTCACCTGGCTGTTGGAATTGAGAAAATCTAGTGGTTTGTTCCTTCTTCATGAATGTCAGCCATATGTCAGTAAAAGTCAGGTTTACTAAGTATTAAAGAAGCCTTTATATGCCATTTTATTTATTGATAAGAAAGGCAGTTTTTTGCAGCACTGGTTTTGTCAGCTGCAAGCGTTATGTAATTTTGACCTGTGAGTGTATTTTTTTTCAGGTTAAATGTTTTGAAAGCATGGGGTTTTTCAACCTGTTCAGTAGTAACTATGCTTCTCAAGTAAAAAGCTTTGTCAAATTGTTTTTCTTGGAAGTGTTAAGAAAGAAAATCAGAAGAGAAAGGAAATACAGAGTCTTAGCTCTCTTCAAATTAATAATTTAGGATAAGAACCAAAGTTATGTAACACTTGAAAATGCTAGGAAATCAGTTGTTCATCAGCTTCACAATCCATGCCATGCTCCAATTAAATATGTGTTATCAAATGTTTACATATATTAACACACTGTCATTTTGTCTGAGTCAGGATTAGAGAACTCACTGAGCTGTAAACTGGAGCATGGTACTTCTTTTTTTATTGCATTTATTTATAAATGACCATTTCTGCAGTCAGAATTCAATACAGCTCTCTGTATTTGGTATAAACATAAGGTGCTGGGTGAGCAAAGCAGGAAATGGGATACTTCACATTGTTTTATCTGTGTTTTACAGGCAGATTTTGGCTATGTACTCAAAAGATTTTTCCAGATTAATTCCAGTTCGCTGTCAGCATTTTGGAAAGATGAATTTTTTTTCTTCCCCTACAAAGTCTTTCAGCTGGACTTCTCCATTTTTGTTTCATGTTTTGTTTTCTCTCAATGAACACCTGCATTCTCTGGCTGAAAAGCTAGCATTCAATTTGTGAAATCACAATGTATTTCTCCACTAATTTCCATGAGATATCAACAAAGAAGATGACCTGAGGCTAGCAATAATGCATAACTTTCTCAGTTCTGGCTCTTTGTAAGGAAGAAGGATGGTCTGATTTATGAAGATGCAGAAAAGTCTATTCTGAATAGAAACAAGCGTGACTTTAAGTGAAGGCTATGGGCTTAGTGACCTCCAGCCTATGGGAGTACTGCTCCAGGAGACTGTTATCCCCTGGGGTTAAAAAAAAAAAACCCTAACAGTCCAGCAACACATCTGAATCCCACTGTGGGGAAGCCAGGGCAGGAGTACACCACTAGAAGTTGCATTATTATATTTTGATTCTCTGCATAATTTAAGCTGGATGTCATTTTTGTGTCTCAAGTGAGCAAACTTTTGTCACTTCTCACTGTGTGATAGCATCTTTTTCCCAGTTTGATCTCCAGGTAAATTGTTGGAAATAAGTCCGTGACATTTTACCGTTGAAGGGTTTTGTTTGCTTTCACAGACTTAAGGTCCTAAAAGGAAAATCAAAATAATGTCTCCTGGTATATCTGCTAACTACTGTGTGGGTTAGCCTGGGGTGGAAGGAGATGATGTTTGCATAATATAACATCAGGATTTTAACTATTCTGTTGCTTCTAGTTCGTTCTGCATGCATAGTTGCCATCATATGTTTTATGTTTTGGGTTTTTTGGGGTTTGGTGGTTTTTTTGTTTGTTTGTTTGGGGGGGGGGGTTTGGTTTTTTTTCTTGTAAAGCAAGATTAGGATATCCCAGCAGATTAAATTTCAATTTACTTTAGCAGTGTTTCTATACTTTTCTTTTTTCATCTTTCTTCTTAAATCCCTCTGGGGATAAAGAAGCCACCATTAGGGAGGTTGTTTGCTGAACTAGTTCCACTAGTTTTTTTCACTGAAGCTGAAATATTTATCTCTGTTTCAGCTTTCAAAAGATGATTAAGCCATCCTCAACTCAGTTGAAAACCTGCAAAATTTTGGTTTATTTTGTTACTTAAAATATCTGCCTTGTGGATGACAGCAGCAGCAGCAAATTGCCTTAATCCAGGTGAATTTGTTCTCCCAACCCAAGCTCTTTCACCCCATATGCTTTTGGAACTACCTTTTGTTAGCCAGTCTTCTCCATGGTACCACGGACAAGTCAAATATTGCTATATGATGTTTAAATTAAACAGATTTTGCCTGACGTAATACTGACTGCACGTTACATGTGTATGGAAGAGGTTAGCGGAGTAGTTGCAGGCTGGAGGTGGATATGTTGTAATGCTTTGAGAATCAGTTCCAGCCAGGGGAAAAATGTTCTAGAAAAGTGAGCTGGTTCAATTCCCACAGTGAACAGCAGAGAGTGGAAACAATATATAATAAACCTTTCAGAAGTAAATCCTCCAAATTTTCCCTTCTTCTCGGTAGGCAGTATTTCTTGCCGCAGTATGTTTACTTACTCTGTTAGGTATCAAGAGAAAGCTCTTTATGTCTTTGGACAAAAAAAAAAAAAAGTTTGGAAAATATGTTCTGTTCATGTGTTCTCTAAGACTTACATTTTAATGACTTTGCACATTTTTGTTTAAATGGAAGGTTAGCCACAAATAACCAACTCTTAAGATTCCTTCTCAACTGCCCCTAACTGTCTGGTTTTGAGTAAATGGAAGTTCTAACTATATGCATCTTGTTTTACAAAGATGAATGCTGCAAATGAGAATCTTTGTTTTACCTGGATTATGGGGGAATGTTGCATCTTCTGATTTATAAGTCACCTCCATTTTAAAAATTAAGACACTTATAAGACTTGGCAAACATAACCTCTTGTGCAAATAATATATGATGATGTTGTTGTTGTTTGGAGGTGTTTTACTCTATAGTTCTCATGTAGAGTTGTGGAGCTTACAGCAATATTTTCGTATTGCTAATTAAGATGATTATATATAAATTTAAATTAAGGAAGAGGTTTTGTTCTGTTGATAAACCTCAGTGAAAAATTGAGGTTTTATTTTGCATTTGAGAATTGGCCATGATTTTAAATGCAGGGCATATTTGTTGTGAACCATGAACAGTCTTCATGAAACCTGAAGAAGATTTGTGAAAACAGCCTCTAATAAAAAACACACATGCTTCATAAAACACTACTTGATAGATATCACTTGCACCATTAAGAACTAAACGACAAAGGATGTAATTTCAGTTCTGGCATGCAATATTAATCGAAAGCCTTTAAAGCATCTTGCTGATGGGAACTATGACAACATGACATTGAAGAATTACGAACTAGAGACATCTATCTTAATCAGATTTTCAAAGTAAATGCCATAAAATAGGAAGTTATTTTATCTATCTTCACAGGGTCACATATCATTTAGGTATATAGCTCTTTAGCTTGTTTATTCTAAAAATATCAGGGACAAAAAAATTCTGCCTTTCAAGTAAGTTTAAGGTTCAATTTGTATGCTTTACAAAGTTTTTGTGAAGAGATTGTTAGTAACTGATGGCTTCTGGTTGCTGCAGTAAGGTTTCTAAAACATGGAGAATTATAAAACAGAGCTGAGCGTGCACAGATGTTACCAGGATGAAGTTGTTCAGGGGAAATACTTCACTAAATGGATATGAAATGGAAAGACAAAGTTACAGGTTTACCTTTAACCTGAAGTAACATTCCTGTAGATAGCACAACTGAAAGACATTGGTAAAAATATTATTCCAGTGGTTCCTAAAGATTGCATTTTTTGTACATGATTTGTTTCTTTGTCTTTGAGAGTACATTTAACTCACAAAGAACAGCTTCCTTATATTACAGGGTATAGGAAATTATCATCGTGTACTTTGTGGTTTAAAACCCCAATGTCATGTGTTGGGGACTATCCTACAGGGAGCTTCAGCTACTTCTTTCATCATCTGGTAGATTGTATCTACCACGTGCATACTATGAAACTGTTTTGAGTTTCTCCACTTAATTTCTTCCTTTTCACAGCAGAGTTTTTTATTTCTCTTTAAAAAGTAAATAATTTTGAGAATTAAAGAAAAGTGCATAATGTGAATAACACAATCCAGGTTTTATTTATCATTTATTCCAAATTTAGGATGCATAAGAAAGGCAATGCAACTTTTCAGAGCATATCCTGCAGTTAATTCACTGTTAGGTTCTTGCTCCCACGTGGCTTGACAGGCTGTCAGACCCTACAGGCAGTGTATTGATGAGTAGACAAACATTGGTCCACTTTGATCAAGCTACTTGTATGACTTTTTCCCTTTTTATATTATAATAGTACACACACACACAAGATGCATAACTTGATCAAAGTGTCCTTGTCACTTCACCAGAGTCTTGTTACCACAGAGCTAGCACAGAAGCATGGAGTGCTTCAAGGGGAAGTGGCTGTGGGTTAATTCTGTTTCCATCTGTATGTCCATTAATAGTAAAGCAAGTAGAATAGGATAGTACAGGCTGAACAAAAAATTGGAGTGAAAGGGCTCTCTTGTGGTGGTAGGCCCTGTCAATCACCTCATTCCTTGTGTTGAGTGTGTGGTTTGATCCTTAAAGCAGTTGTCAGGGCAAAGCTATGTTGAACATGGGTAACACTTGGAATTGCCCACAAAATGAGCACATACAGCAAGATTGCCACTATAGCTTGTAGTAAATGATCAGAAAGGAAACATTGAGTCTTGCACACCTTGGCAGAAAAAGGTACACTGAAGCAGTGGTTCATTCTAAAGACAGATCTACCTAATTACAAATGAACACTTAAATACACAATTTTTCTCTAAACCCATAATCTTTTTTTTTTTTTTTTTTTTTCATTAGTTAAATACAGCTTCTCATGAAAGGTGCTCCCAGACCAGAGACTTCTGGAGTGAATGGTTTTACTTGCCTGCAGAATCACTGAAGCCATTATAGATAGTTTGCCTTGCCCCTCCGTAAGCAGAGACTAAAACTAAAACTAAAACGAAAGAAAGAAACAAACAAAAAATTTTTTAAAAAAATCCTGCAGGAGCTCTAGGAATAATTAAGCCCTAATACCTGTTCTCTCTAATTTGCAGGGATTTCCAAAGTAAATCCCTCTTCTGCTTACATTAGTTTTGGAGATGTGTCCATGTGTCGATTAGGTAAAATTTCAAGTCCATCAAAGTGTTTTATTGAGGAAATCAAACCAGCTCTAATGGAAATTACTTGTGACTGCTAGCAATCAAGGGCTAGCAGAACAGGGACCAGTGACCTGGAAATGAAAAGTTAGCTTTTTTGTTACCAGTCTTCTAAAACATTCAGTCTACTCCAGCTGCTTACTTCTAGTATATATTGTGAATATCTGCTTTACCATGTCAAAGACTCTTCTAAAGAGAGGAGAAAAAAAAAAAAGAGCAACCCGAGACTAGAAAGAGTTAAGATTTTCTCAGACATAGATATTGGATTACATTATGTTCACATTTGAAATGTTTATATCATAATGGAATTCTTCACTTTTGTGTTTGTCATGGAAACTCAAAGTTAACATTAATTATACGCTATTAAAAAGCCTAATCCTTATCAAATGGAAATCACCTCTTTTTCCTCGATGAGTAAGCTAGCTGATGGGTTTCAATGATCTGTCTGTTACAGAAAGGTTATCACACAAAATATGCAACAAATTACTTTTTTTCATGGATACTTGCTCTGCTTTTCTCCTTCTGAATTAACCCCTTTCCCCCAAATGGCAGCAGTTATCATAAATTTTTCTCCTTTTTACTTTCACATACACGATTTTCTGTGTTCTTTCATATGCTGTTTAAATTCCGTAACAATTAAATGCTAAAATTAATTAAATGTAAATGACTTTTTAAAAAAAAAGAAAAGAGAAAAAAGTTTTGTGAAAGGCTACAGACGGCATATAATTTACCTTTACCTTTACAATTGAAATGGCTGCTTTGCTTCCCCATGATTCCCTAGGGTAAATAACAATTTAAATATGGATTGAAAAATTCATGTAACTGTAGTAAGACAGCTTTCTACCCAATTTCTTGTGACTTTTATGATTTCTGTACATATGTTCACATGCATAATTATCTGATGCATACTTATGCAGCAAATGCCTGAAAAATGTGGGGCTTTTTCTTGTTACACCTGAACAACTTGAATACATGGCCTGGTTGCTGGGCCAATTTATATTTGCTTCTTGCTGCAGAAATCTTCTCTTTAAGATGAATGGGATTGCTCTACAGTTATTAAGGTCTAGACCGATCAAGAAAGTTTTAATTAAAACTTACAATTTTTAGATCTAAGCCCACCTGTACCCATACCGGCTTATTTTTAGTGTGAACCAGACATTTCCATTTAGATGAAAACTATTAGTAAAGCAATAGTTTTTTTCAGTATTTCAACACAATTACACTTCTATCAGATTTCTTTTTCCCTATAGTCTATAAAAAGGACATTTCTGATAAGTGGTTTGTTGGGAGGGCCCTGGCCAAGTCTCAGGACTGATGATATTTCACTAAGGGAAGAAACCCTCTAGGGTTCCTGTTTTCCAAGAAGCTGATTGATAGACAGGTAGGAGGAGTTACAGGGTCACGATACTGGCCACTGTGGCACATGCAGGAGTATTTTCACCAAGAGTAGTCTCCAGCATTGCAGAGCTCATGAAGTATGTCTCTGTGTCGTGAAACTCCCACTGTCTTTATCAATTCCTTAGTTATGACAAGCAAAAAAAGGGTACTTTTCTGTTTGTGATGCTGATTTTTCAGGAGACATGCATGGATTGTTTAACATATATGCCTCAGTTTTCCCTGCATGTTCAATGAGATGATTTTCATAGTGTCACAGGGATGTAAAGAGGCTTAGTTACTACGCTAGACTGAGAGCTTTGTGGGAAAGTCACAGTGATACTGAAAGCTGTTCTTTCTTTAGCTATTAACTCCTTTTTAAAAAAAAAAAAAAAAAAGGCAAAACAAACAAAATTAAATTAAAGAAAAACCCCACACCAGAAAGTCTGGCTGAAGAACAGGGTTCAAAACATGACTGTTGTGATGATTATATCTTCCTCAGAAATCAGTGGTGCAAGATGGAAGTTTCTTTTAGAAATTGTACAGCAATCTGAAGAACTGTGGATTCAGGAAATATGGCAGGTTGAAGAGATCGAAAGAGCAGTCCTCAGAGATCTCTCATTCCGAATTACAATATAGGACTGAGGAAATTTAGAGGAGTATAGATTTTAGCTCTGTTGATTTATGGTAAATCTAATCTTGTTAGGCTCTACCTGTACGTCTTGCACTATTAGAAGAGGCATAAATAATTTGTGATTGTTCAGACCTTTCTGATTCTGTGGAGGCTGTAGATTTCCTGCCAATTGAAGGCACCCTTGGACACTAGAAAATGTCACCACTAGGCAGCATCCTATGGAGAGACATGTACCCTTACTCACACCCTCCTTTCTGCAAGAGAACAACATTTTATCCTCTGCTTTGTCTTTAGTAGAGGGTGCTGTAAGTTCTTTAGTACTAAGACTGATAGATTATAAGATTGATTTTCAGCTGAGATTTTAAATAAAAAGAGAAATGAATGAAGAAGAGGAATGTCAAAATAACGTTTCAGCCATAGGAGCTGCAAGGGAGGATGGTGTTGCACTGATCATGGCAACGCTGTTCAACAAGACGAGGCAGGTAGGACAGTCAAAAAAGGAAATTAAAAAGGCAAAAAGTCAGGTCTTCAGTACAATTTTGATTAAGTAATGTAACTAATTAAAAATAAATTAATTAAAAATATTTAATCTCACTTGTAATATTTTTCTGTTGTATAATTAAACAGTTACATCTATTTGCACATGTGCATCTGTAATTATTTACACAGACACTTCTGCACATATGTATACACACACATACACCTATGTGGTAGAAAATATAGGGCCACAGTTATCTGCAACAGATGATAAATAGCTTGTAATCTAAATCAAGTAAAATTTTAAGTAGACATGGGAAAAGAGTCTTTTTCTGTGCTGGTTTGTTAATTTTCCTTTAGCTGGCTTGTTGAAATGGGGCTCGAAGCCTTTGATAGTGATTGTAATCACATGCAGTGACACCCTTTGTGTCAGTGTTGGTAAAGACAAAACCGATCAGTTCTATCCTTCCTGGAAGGTAATTTTTCATTAAGTATTTGGTATTGTAAACCTTATTGGCAGCGTGAAAGCTGTCATTATTTTAATGACAGATTCACTATTGCTGTTGTTTGTGGCAAAAGTTGTATTGACCTCACAAGTTAATTGGAAAGGAGGATGGGGCTCTCAGAAAGGAAATTATTATTCCATAGGCTGGATTTTCTGTTTAAGCTTAGCATTTTTATTGCTTAACATTCTCAAATTGTCTTATGTTCTCAATATGAGAAATTACTCACTTGTAAATTATTTTTATAATAGTCACCTGTAAGTTACTGGAAACATCTATTTCAAGAGAAGTACTTCTCCTCTGTGTTCTGTACCAAGATATTATTGGGTTTGTAACAATTTGCACATATAATTCCAAACAGGGAATTGCTTATGAAGATCAAAAAGCTAATTTTAAAATTATGTGAAAGCATTTACACTGTGTGCAAAATGCAGGCCCTATATCTTCTGCTCTGCCTAAGACTCGCACTTATTTTATTATGTAAGTTTTGCTACATTAGTTTAGGAAATAGATTGCAACTTGAATTACATATTGTTAAGTGTGACATTTTTAAGTGTCATTTGTCATTACTAAATTGTGATAAATGAAATGTCTTGAGGCTTTTTTTTATTTATTTTGTGTGCATTGTGTTGTATGGCAAGGTTTGTCTTCTATTTATGACATATTTACTACTAATTTTACAGAACAGGTTGTTAAAACCTAACACTGATGGAGGTATCTGATTGTGGGGTTTGCATTGCTGACGTTTTGCTTTTCAGCTTTGTTGGGTGTTGTGTGCTTTGGTTAAGTCAAAATATATTTTGCTTTTGTTCTGATGGCCTGACTCTCTGATCACCTGTGACTTAGTCCAAACTGTAGTTATATTGCGTAGTGTGAAATTGGAAAATCTGTTCTCTGTGTGTTCTTAATGGATGTGACGGTCATTAAGTATATGAGTCTTCTGACGTTGTAATCAGATGTGATTCAGTCTGTTAAATATCCATGAAGCAACATCTGCTTCACAGAGTGACCTTCTGCTAAAGAATACTTAGCGTCTATTAGCAGATCATAGTGCAGATCTGCCTTATTTGAAATGCACTAAGCTAGAGTAGTCTACTGCTGTTTAGCAACTAACTTGTAATAATTTATTGCAGTTAAATAAAGCTTAAAAAACTCCATTAAATAATTATAGGGATTATACGCATTTCAAAAACCTTTGTGTTCTACTGAAATTACCCATTTAATTTCAGGGTTGGTTTGTTAAAAAAAGCTGAAATCTAAAGGCACATTAGGGGATCTGTCAGATGCTATTTTCTGTAGGTGTTAATAAAACCAGATTTAAAAAAAAAAAAAAAAAAGGGAAAAAAAAGAAACAAATTAAAACCAAAAGCAATTTTACCATCTGTTGTATATTAATTAGAACTTGGTGTATCAAGGGTAAACTTGCTCTTAGAGAATGTCACTGAGTGTCTGCTAATAGAATAATATGCAAATGTATTAGATGATAGGATTATATTGAATTTCTTATTCTGCTTTGGTCGTAGCAAATGCCGAGATGGTGTATAACGAACTTTAATTTTCTTTCTTCTTAGAACAACCTCCAAATAACCAAGGCCAGTCGACCCTGCAGCCTTTGCCACCTTCTCACAAGCAACATTCAGCACAGCATCACCCATCCATCACCTCACTTAACAGAAACTCACTGACAAATAGGAGGAATCAGAGTCCGGCCCCGCCGGCTGCTTTGCCCGCCGAGCTGCAAACCACACCTGAGTCAGTCCAGCTGCAGGACAGCTGGGTCCTTGGCAGTAATGCACCACTGGAAAGCAGGTAATTACTTAGGTACTACTACAGGCTGTGGCATTTCTAAAGAAAACATTTGATGTGATGAAAGATGACCAGCAGCTAATACTTCCTCTCATTCAGCAAACAACACTGAAAATTTTTTGGTAGTAAAAACAAAAATAATCTATCCTTTCTCTGAAATCCACGGTTTCCCTCTTTTCCCTTACAATGCCTATTGCCGAGTAATTGGACTCAGAGGGTATATATTAATATTTCCAGAACAGCATTTTTCTTCCTGCTCGTAGTTTGTGATTTTTTGACTGGCAGAAGACATTTTTTGGCTTGCTTGCCACATATGCTGTGTGTCAAATATATACTGCCATACAGATCAAACGTCAATGAACTTCCAGTAATACTTTTAACTCTTGTACTTGGTCCCTTTAAAGAAATACCCATGTAAGGCTAAGTGTTTATTAAAGTTGCCTAGGATTTGGTCAGACAAAAGAACTCTGTTCCGGTATAATGGTAAATTTGTCCTCATTGGCTTTTGTCTTTTAGAATTGATAACTGTCTCTAGGAAAGAAGCAGATAATGTAAAGGGTGACACTGGCTTCTTTAGATGCCGTATGATGTATGATGCAGAATGATCTATAAAAAAATTTGTAGGACTTACTGGCACAGAGCTGAATTTACCTACAGTGATTAATTAGTACTCATGTAGCAGTCAGCACTAATTTTTATTAACAAAAGACATAATATTCCAATTTAGTCATCAAACTGAGCATTTATAACTATATTGAAGCTGACAGTAATTCTTGAAAATGTTTATGAAATCCCTTCAGTTCCTTCTTTAAATCCCTTTAAGTTATGCTTTGTAGTGAAGTAAAGATAGTCCAGCAGATTTTGACTAATTTAAAACATACATGACCTTAAGATTCTCTGTTAGGCAGTTATGTCCCCATAGATGCTTCAGACAACTCTTCTGTCAGGCTGTTGGGAATTACTGTTTCGTTTCTTAGTTTTCTTGGACCCTCCTGCCTGTATTGCTTTTGAGACATAGACACGGTGGAATAGGATTCTGCTGAAGGAGATCATCATATTCAGACAGTTTAGTGCATTTAAGAAGGAGTTTTCTTCTAGAACAAGTAAGAGTTTATAGTGAGAATAAGGTGTTTGATGTTTTCCAGAGACTGGTTAATCTTCAGAAGATGGGTGTTAGTAAAGAAAAAGACATAGACCTTGAGTGAGAGTACCACTTCTGATCTGGAGCAAATATTTTTTGCCAAGTAGAGCCTTTCCATCTTTTAAATGTCCCCAATGAAAAACTAAGGGTATTTGAGTGTTCTGAGTTTTGAACATTTGTGAATAAGCTGAAATGTGAAAATTTCACATAAAAACTGACAGAGCCCTACTGCAGTTTCTCTAATAGTCTCACTTGGTGAGAAGTCTGGAGGTGAAGAACCCATCATACTTCTCATTGATTTTTTTCCCTGCTTGGTTAAGGTTTCCTACTGAGTGTCATTCTTGGGCTCAGTTTCAACTATATTAACAACTTTGTGATAGGTCTCTTCCTTCATCCTTTTCTCAGCCTAGAAGAAAGTTTATTTCATCTTTAGCAATATTTTAGCTTATGCTCATAGTCAGCTTCCCCTCCTTTTTTTTTTTTTTTTTAATCTGACTTAGATGACGGCCATTTAGAGGTACAGAATGTGAATGTCAGCATATATCCATAGCTATTTCTCTGTTTCTGGAGGCTCGTACTGGTGATGAGCAGCACAAATACGACACACGAGTTGCTGTCATGTATAGGTGGATAGTGAATAGGCTGGTGTTGTGTATGTGCACATAGGTGAGAGGGATGTATTTGCAAAGCCTGAGGGAGATTTTAGTCCCTATCATTCTGCAGTGTAATGGAAGTGACTTTGAAATGTATATTTCATAATATTGGGTTCAGTTGTATATTTAATGGAATATTCTGCAGTTTGGCTCTGTGTGGAGCTAATACTTTTGTGTAAAGCACTGCTGTTACTGGTTAGGTGGATGAACTGTGAGGTGACAGATCAATAACATTGAACAGAAAATCCAATTTATGTTTTTTAAAATATAAAAAGACTGCTTGAAATTTTATGAGGGCCTAAAACTGTAGCTTGGATTACATGAGCGCTTCTTTCATCCTTGATGCCATCTTTAAAAGACACCGAGGTTACTGAGCAGTGGCAGAAATTGTCTTCGCTCTATCGGAGTTCAGTAGAAACTACAGGGTTTTTTTAAAAAAGCAAGCAAGAAAGAAAATATTTCCTGCAAACTGCAGGACCTTCTCATTGGCCATTTAATGATCTTTAATATTTGACTCTTCCACAACCTTCTGCGAGTTAGGTTCAGCCGTAGAAGCAATAGATCTGCTGGAAAAGCAAGCACCATAAAAAAAATATTAAATTTAAAGAAATAAAAAAAAAAGGCAGGACTATATTGAATAACTTTCCATTTTGTTCCTTGAAGTACTGGTTGGACAGCCCAAATCATGGAAATGTGTGACATCAGTTGTCTGAATATTATAAATGATGATCAAGTAATTAAATATTAGTTTATTTTTTTATTGTCATTGGTCTTTACATTCTTATTCACCTACTAGTTTTAGTAATGAGTTCTTGAGTGTCAGGATCAGTAATTACATTCTCATTTTTTACGTTCTGCTAGGGTCTAAGTTACTGATATTTAAAAATGTATAGTAAATCACTTCTTTAAATCCTTTCTCTGTTAAATATGTGCAGAATTTTTCTAATGCACGATCAATTAATGTATGTTACAGACGTGCAGAGGAAAAGTATGTTAGGATTTGTGAATTTCTTGATAAAAATAAGCCGGTAGTGTCTCCTAGTGTGTTTCTCAGGCAGTAGTTCGTTAACTTTAGGCATTGAATGTCTTGGGATAAATATGTCAGCAAAGGGAAATATACATATTCCAGTCAAGGAATAAATCTCTCGAGAATATGATATAACTTTATTCAAAATCTGTGCTAGCATGCAAGTGAATCAGAGAAGACCTTTGCTTTTTGATTTGCTGTATAAAGTACCTCATTTTTTGAAAGATGGCTGTACTTTCTGTGATGGCCTGTGACTTTTTTATTTATTAAAAAAAAAAAATAACCAAGAAGGTAACAAATTTTTTTCCTAGTCTATATAGATACTGCTTAGTCTTCTCTTGTCCCCTGACTTGTACTTAAAAACAGAGTGGGTAGGAATATTATGTATCCAGTTACTTATCTACTAATTTTACTGAGCAGAAAGAGGGAACTGGTTGAAGAAATACTTGATAGCTGGAAAATATTGCAGCATTTTGAAGGATTTAATGAAAGTACTAGAATGCTTAGGAAATGCTACAGACAAAACATTTCCTAGAATGTGTTACTTAAGAACCATTCTGTAAGCCTGATCCAACTTCATGTTGGAATGTGAAGATTTTGAAACTCCTGGTGTGATGAACGTACCCGTATGTCTCTGTTGTGGTGGATTGCCATCGAAGCTAATGCCTTCGGTATTGATGAAGGTTTGGAAAGGGTGTTGATAGTTTCCAGGGAAATCTTAAATCAATTAGTGTAGGTGCTGATTGTCTGCAAAAGCACCGTGTTGCTGGAGGTTAAAGTCTGCTCAAAGGAGCTATTTTATGCATTCCACCCACTAAAACAGTGCCTGGTTTAATCAAATTCAAAA
This sequence comes from Megaceryle maxima, assembly GCA_024605025.1. Classification (NCBI taxonomy): domain Eukaryota; kingdom Metazoa; phylum Chordata; class Aves; order Coraciiformes; family Cerylidae; genus Megaceryle; species Megaceryle maxima. The sequence goes on along the minus strand of JANHGN010021439.1, from coordinate 84,710 downwards.
TTGTTCCATTCTGTAATTCTTCCAGGTTTTCACCCATGTACTTGAATAGACGTATTACTTACATTGAGAAGGCACAATACAAAATAAAGACAGAAACTGGGGATGAAGTTTAGGTCCTACTCTTGTGAAGACCCCCATGTATCAGGCATATTGTGGGCATGCCACATTGCTGGCCTGCAGGTTGTAGAAAGAGGACTCAGATTGCTGAGACCACGAATGCATTTTTAAAGACTCACTTGCCATAATTATGGAGTCATTATATGCACATGCTAGGCACGCTCATTAAGTCAAACCAGTACTGTCTTCAAAGACTAAAGTTGTATAAAAAAGTTCTTCTGTTTTCTTTTGACATACTCATGCAGTTGGGTGCTCACCAAGCATCTGTATTTGAATCCTAGCACACTTGGCCCATATGCTTATAAGCTTCCCTTTGTGTCAGTAATGTCTTATGTTAGATTTTTTTTCTTGATCTCTCTGGCATCCTTCTTGCTCAAAAATCCCTTGCTGTCACTATGAATACTTGGAATGTGACCGCAGTGTACTCAGTGTTTTCATTCCCTGTCTCTTAGGCAAGCACTGATAGTCCAGAATTCAGTAGTATTTGCACAGTATTCCATGAGTTTTTTATTCCCCTCTTCAAAGAAATGCAGCCATTGAAGCAAACATGGACCCAAATTTTTTTTCCAAAACTAGTATTTTCCTGTTTTATATTGGACAAAAGAAATGCACAGACAAAATAATAGTGCCTAGCTTTGTTTCTCCCCCTTCATTTTCTCACCATTCTCTGAGAGACGCAGAGACTGTGGTCCTTCTTTCCCTGCCTTGCTGCTGTTGTTTGCAGAACATGAGATCTCCACTCACTCTGGTAGCCAGCCCTCTGCATGTTTTCTGGCTGACTGGATGTGCCAGATACCCAGCAAGGGACTGTCTTTTAACAGTCTCGGTTTACTTTTGTCACTTCATCTGTGGTCCAGCCTCATCAAGCAAACAGCATCCCCCACTATGCACAGTTCAGTCCTTAAGCTTGTCTTGACACGGGCAGCAGCCAGGAATTTTATTCAAGGACTTGCACATAAACAACCAAAGGGCAGTGACCACCTCATGGTAGCCTTGTAACACTGTGTCTTCAACTTACAATCCAGTGTGTAGTTCAGAGGACAGCATGGAAGGCAGATAAATCTCACATTCAAAATGCAGTTGCAGTTTTGCACATCTGTGGAAAAAGAAAGTTATTAACAGAATTAGCATACTCTTTTCTGTGGGATCATCCCATTCTTTAATTTAAAATTGCCACTCTAATTTCATCTTTTTGTATCTTTGTGTATAGAGAATTAGGAAATCAAGCAGTCCTTGCAAATGGTCATGACAACCTTATAGAGATGGATGTGTTTTCTCCAACATATCACGATAGCAGTTATGGGTATGTGACTCTAAGTGTTTGCATGATGCTAACTGTTGAGAAAGAAGAAAAACTGTTATTTTTTTTATTTATTTATTTTTATTTTAATATATCTATAATAGTCACAATCATCTGGGACAGATTTCCTCATCTTTAAATCTGATTTTTTAAAAATTCAACTTTAAATAAGTTTTCCTACTGAATCATGGCAAACTTTGACTGGCAAATCTTTGCTTCACTTAAGAAAATAAGGGTTCAACTGAGGTTTTATTAAATCTCTATGGCCTGATTCTGCAAGCTGTTGCAAACTATTTGCATGATTAGGCACTTATCAAATCTGATCCTTAGTTTGTAATGTATTTCATATTTAGCAGATGTTTGTTTCAGAAATATGATAACATATCAATATAGCATGAGGAATGACCAATCAAAGAAGAAGGAGTTACCCATCTAATCTGATTTTTTTTTACCAGTTAGTTTGAAACTGGAACTGCTGATAAATTAACTGGAATTAGAGAATTTCATATAAATTAAAATTTCAACTTGTTTAAATAAAATTTATCTTATAGAACTGTTCCATGTCTACTTAACTTTGTCATTAATATCTGTCTTACATTTGAACCACTTTTAGGCATTCTTATGCCAAATTAGTATACTTCATTTCTGACCCCCACAAAAAAAACCACCCCAAAACTGACAGAGCAGTACTTTTTGAATGAGTTCCAGACTGTTAATCAGCACAATATGCTAAATTTTAGTACAGAATTATTAATCATGTATTTCTTTTTTTTTTTTCTTTTTTTTTTTTTTTTTTTTTAATGCTATGGTAAAATTCAGAGCTTTATGTCCAAATTCTCTTCTGCTAAATGTACCTCTTAACATTATAAAGAGGATAAGGTGCTATTCAATTAAATGAGGAGATCTGCTTCTGCCCATTAATACCTAATTAATCTGTAAAATATATTGACACTGTACATTGATCTGCTTCATGTTCCAAAAACTCTTAACTTTCACTTAGCTGCAAATTAAAATCAACAGCAGGAAGAGAATGGTATGTTAAATTCAATTAGTTAATCGTTATCAGCAAACTCAAAGATACTGCAGATGTTTACCAGAATACCCTAATATATTTTCTTTAAAGTAAAAATGTAAGCGTGCTGTATTAAAAAAGAGCAAAACCAAATACTGTTGTTCCCTGTAGACCAGTTACCATACAGTACTGATTCGGATACATAATTGCCGAAGTGGAGTTAATAGAACCATGCCTGGTTTATGTGTTATATGTTTCTAATGGGACTGCCAAATGCAAGTATTTTGTCAAATGGACTATGTTACACAAAATTCCTCTTAGCTGTTACTAATTCAGGTAACGATACAGCAAAATTTATCTTGTTTGTAATCCCTTCATTTTAAAAATTATGCTAGCAGGGATCATCTCCTGGTGTGAAAGTTGTCCAGAGATAATAACACATCAGTTCCAAAGCATAATAGATTTGAGATTACAACATGCTATCAGCGTGAAGATTCAGTTTATCAACCTCACTAACATACTGTGTCACAGCTAGAATCATCATATATTTGTTTCTTTGTTTTTATGTCATGCGTGTGTTACATTATGATATACTATTTCTTAGTTTCTATTGCTTACAGGGAGAATATTAATCTAATGAATTTGACAATTTTAGTGTTAGTAATGATAATAGAAATAGACATTTGGCATAGAAATTCTAATGATTCATAGGCCTAGACCTAAAAAATAGTTGTTTATAGCTTTGAGAGATTTGTGTGCAACGCATTAATTATCATAAGACAGCTGGAAATATCTAAGTATTTTAATGGTATGTATTGTTGGCTTTACTTGGTACCATTATTATTTTCTCTGATGTGTAAACGTGTATTAGTATACATGGTGACAAATAAGCTTATTTTGAAGTGAAAAGTCTGGTTTTCTTTCACCTAACCTGGTAGTCCTGTTCCCAAATTTACTAGGTGTCAAAATCTGAAAAAAAAAAATTAGATTTACTATCAGTGACTGACCATATTTATATTTCTTATAGATAAAGCATCACAGCATTTTCTGTTTCTATAGAATCTCCTCATTTTCAGAAAATTTCATGGTTTTGCAGGTTGAAGGTTTCAGAACTTCCTGTTGTATTTAAGAAAGAATTCTTTGCAAGGAGGTTGGCTGCATTTTTATGGCATTTGTTGGGAAAAAAGTTCAGGAGAGCTGAGTTTAAAAGAGTTTAGGAATAGTGAATTAAATTTAAGATTGGAAGAAGCCAGGAGTGCACAGTGGAGAGGACAAAACTGGAAATGATTGGGCACAAGAGGGATAGGAGTGGGTGTGCAAATGGGTAGAAGGAGTAGTCCAGAAGGAGGCTGATAGGCAAGGTAGGACTTAAATAAAATGCTAGAGGATTAGAGACTGAATATCTAGGATGAAAACCAAGATTATCACTTGTCCTTTACTTCTTGTGATTACTTTCAAAATCCTTTTGAATAGCATGCATCTCATCTTCTATAGGACTGACTCATGATGATGAGAAGCCTTTGTTGCTGGCATATGCTCTACTAGTGGCGGAAACCAGAAATAATCAAACTAAAGATTTTGTATCTGTAATGGCCTGTGCTGATAGGAAGCCTTTCAGTGCAGTCTCTGAAGTTTCTTCAGACTTGCTTAAAAAAATCTCAAGTTAAGCAAAAGCAAACACTTTAATTAAAAAAAAAAAAAAAAAGTCATCAACACCATGAAGTTAGGCACACAAAATTGCAATTTCCTCTTTCTAAGGTTGCATGGCTGCGGTCGAGCCTGTCATTGCAATAAGTGCATCTGGCATTGAACCCAATGAGTGAGAAAACGATACCAAAGATCATGGCAAAGCCAAGACATGGATGACTGCACAGTGCCAGCACCCAGCATCTCTCATAATGGTGGTTGCACAAAGAGAAGTCCAGCTCCAAAAAGGCATATATGGCAATGACTACCATTAAAGATAAAGCGTCACCTTCTTCTGGGCACAAGGTGTAATCGTCTGCTGTGTTGAATCCCTGAATGGCGGTCTCACATCTACAAATCTTAGCATGGAGCATTAGGAGAGTATGCAAGTGTAGTATACAAGTTTTCACCAAGCAACAATAAAGACTGGAGAACAGAATCATAGAATGCCTTGGGTTGGAAGGGACTTCTAAAGTCATCTAGTCCACCCCCCTTACAGTAACCAGGGATATCCTCAACCAGATCAGGTTGCTCAGAGCTTCATCAAGCCTGATGGTTGCATCACATGTATATGCATAGTTTCCAAGTTGGTGGTAGTGGCTGTAACTTAGAGGTTATGACAGTGCTGTCACTGTAGTGACAGGAATCTGGCTGGCTGACTGACTGGTGGTAGCACAGTAGTGGCAGCACAGAGTTCATCATGGGTTATCACAGACTCTGAATTACAAGAGAACCACAGCTGTGGACATCAATAAATATGCTGTTTCACAAATCCTGCTGCAGCGTGTGGCAGGATCAGATCCTAATCAGTCACTGGCAGAATAATGGTTCATGTCTTTAACTTCCTTCTGGTTTTATCTTCTTTTAAATGTCCACTAGCTCAGTCAGATCTTTCAGGTGCAGATGAAATTTCTACCTTTGTTCCAACTTCTGAATTAATCTGTGAATAAATAATGTAACTCTCAGTCTCTCTTAAACCACATTTGCTTTCTGAAATTGTCTCCATGTCTTTCAATGTTTGAGACATTTAAAGCAATAATTCTCTTTCAGCTTTAAGAAGACAGCAAGGGTAGTGAAAGAGATTGGAGGAGTACTTGTACCCTACCTTTCTTCTTGGATTTTTTCTCTGGAAAGTTTAATATTCAGGAGAAGAACTGGCCAAGACTAGAAAACCACATCTCAGAGACATCTTTGTCTCAGTAGGGATATGATTCCAGAAGATCAGAGAACTAGATAGGAATTGCAATATACATTTTTACTACTCACATGAGCATTTCCAGTCCTCACTGCAAAATTTCAATGCTTTCCTCTACTGTCTCTTCATTTGAAGAGAACTGCAATAGCATGGACACTATCAGTACCAGAAAGTGCACCAAGGAGCTGTCAGGCTCACTCCAACTGCTGCTGCCTTTAGAAGTGACTATCACCAACAGTATTGAGAGACAAGTCACTTACCATAACCTAGACAGAAGTCTGTAAGTACTAATCCTCTGAGAAACCCAGAAGAAGCCTGTAAGGAGAACAGAGCCACTTGATACTTTTTCAGCAACAGTTAAGTCTAGTTTCTAGTTTTTTCCTCTGCAAAGTAGGAAATGGGACAGTCCGACAATAGAGAGTGTGAGTAACTAATATTGTGGCAGGTTTCTTTGCTTGCCCACCCAGGACCATGACTCATTTTTTGCATTGGACTCTACTGCTGACTTCTGCAAAGTGTGGTTTAGTGCTGTTTGTTTCCCTTGCTCATCCTCGCAGAGCGCAGTATAGCAGAGAGGAACATGAGAGAGCAGGCTCAGCAGAGTTGTCTTATTATACTCATTCTTTTGATCCTAGATAGGAGTTTACACATCACAGAAGTGAACTTCTTCTCCAGGGGAGAGAGCTAGCAGCCCAAATTTGAATTTGGAGGAACAGATAATAGGGTGTTTACAGGTGCCCACAGCATGTATTCTTTCCTTACACTATCAAAAAAGTAGGTTCATTTCAGAGGAAGAGATTTACTCTTGCACATCTAAAGAGAGGAAGTTTGGGGCTTTTGTCAGTATCCAGTCCTTCAAGTCACCATGTCCTGGTGGCTTTCACAGCAGATTGGGATACTGTCACGTCTGAATTGCTATTTGAAGTTTTAGCTGCAGATTGCCATGCCTGACTTCTCTGTTCTTTCTCCAGCAGTGGAGCAGTAACCTGCTAGGGGCCAGATGTGAAAGAACACACAAGCAGTAAGGAAGGCACTTAAAGCCCTAGTAGTCCTCTTTTTTTTTTTTTTTTTCCTTTCTTGGCTTTCAGTCTTCAGTTTGTAAAGAAAGCAGGTCCTCAGTGTAAACCCACCCAAATTCAAGCAAGTGTTACCATATGTAAAGTATTTTTCTGAAATATTTGAATAAGCTGTTAGAAGAGGCTTATCTCCAGTTCCCACAGATGTTTCCTCTGGTTTTGCATATGGATAATAGCGCTCTTATTTTTTCCCCAAACTTCAATCATCATTTGATCTGATGCGATGTGATCTTGGAGTTTTTTCCAGGACTAGGGTAGTATTAATATTAGCTCTGCAAAAGCAGAAAATCACTTCTATCTCTTCCTAAGCAATTTTTTTGATTGTGATTCTGCACAGAGAATAATCGGAGACAAATTCACAGTATAATGTAGTTTCTGTGCTATCTAGGATTTATGTTAAATGCAGCCATATGGTTCTGTGGATGTCAGTCATAAACTTGCGCTAAGGGCAAACACCACCAGCTACAAGGTTTCATCTCAGAAGAATGTTAACAGAAGATGAAGACAGGTATAAAGTACTTGCAGAGAAACAAAAATCCAATTCCTTCTGGAGCCTACTGGGAAAGCTGATCTCATGCATCAGTGAACCAGAGTTCATATGGGACCTAGCCAGTAATTTCTGTTATCTTTTACATCTTCCCTATAATGTCAGTTGGCAGAGATTAATCTTCTTTTTCCATCTGCTTCCTCGACTCAGTGCAAGGAATCGGATTTATTGATGTGATCTATCCATTAGTGAACCAGGTGGAGCTCTCTAATGTCAAGTGGCAGGTGAGGGTCATGGTCTCGCTCAGAGAACCCAGTTCAATCCAGCATGAGTAGGGTCTGTAAGGAGAGAGCGAGCACACCAGTTTGTAGATGCAGTGCAGTGATTGATTGCGATCTTGGACCACTGGTTTTTCCACAGTTAATGGTTTTCTTCTGATTCTGACAGTTAATGTATCTGGTGGATTTTTTGTAAACAAACAAAAAGCATGGTAACCCATTCCCAGGAGGGAAAAATTCAGCTGGTTTGCATTAGGGAAAGTCCAAAGAGAGAGATATACAAGAACTTAAATGAGAGAAGTTAGAGTAAACGAAAATAGCTGCAGCTGGCTATGTCCATCGTATCTTGAAGTTACTTTCTTAAGATTAATTGATTTCAATGTATGGAAATGGCAAATAAAATGCTAGGTGTTCACACAGAGATAGGCGCATACAATCTCTGCATGTGTCAGTAATGATGTATTTGAGGTGGAGTATGTGAGCCCCTAAACCTCAGAAGTCTCTTCTGTCTGACTTTCTTATGTCCCTTTGAACCATCAGAAAAATAAAAAGTTAAAGCTGCAGCTGCCCTTATGTCTTATTTGCCTTACTGTGCTGAGAAAGCATTGTAGAAGATGCCAATCCACTTCTGAAAAGCAGAATTACTGATTGCTGCTGTCTCCAGGTAGGTGCATTATGAATTGGGACCGTTGTTGGAAAAAACATGGTACTTTATTTTTAGCTCAGGTGAGCAATCATCACAGTTGTATTCATTACAAAACAGAATAATTACAGGTTTTATTACCAGAAATTCAATAACATAATTATATTAAACATCAAAAGCAAGTCATTAGGAGTAGTACCAAATTCTGAGCAGGGGAGTTATGTCTCCTGAAGTATTGCTCCCGAGAGGTAAATGTCACCAAAACATAAATTCATTGAAATTTACATTTCTCTCAACTTGCATTCCCTCAAAGTGGGTTAGATAGAAAATGTTTCTGCCTCTTGAGGCTTAAGAGAATATGATTGATGTGTTCCTAATTCTAGATGTCGGAAGTATAGATATTATCACTTTCTGCCTTGGAGTGAATCCAGGGTAACAGATTAAGGACCTTAGCAGAACAGATAAGACCACTTACCTGGGCTTGCCTACAAATGTCTTAATTCATGTAATAACATCGACAGATTCAACACTCCTTAGAGGCAAATAGATAATTTTTAATTCAGTTAGATACTGGCAGATTTGAGTTGGCTTTATGGGGAAGATTAACTTACCACAATGTAAAAATTGGCGCACTCATTTGGTAAAGTCTTTAACCTATAACTACAGAAGACAAAATGGTATTGCCTTGGCTAGAAGAATCAAAGTACAATGATCTTTTGAGGCAACAGTGGTCCTGTGTGCTGGCAATTGCTAATATGCCCAGGGTTTTTCTCAAATTGCAAGAACAGATGAGTCAAATATGACAGATTAGTGGACTTGTTACTTATGTGAAAGAAACTTTTAGAGAGTCACTGATACACTTGAATATTTGGGGGTCTTCTGGTACCTAAGGGTAAAAGAAACACATGCAAAAAATGTTAGGGATATGTTTCTTTTCCTCTTCCTCCTCTCTTTAAGTAATTTTTTATTCTGTATTACTCCAAATGTCAGTTTTGTAATATTCTTCACTGAAAAAAACGGGTATCTGAAAACAGCTTTCCTCAACTCCATGGTTGCCTTTGCTGACCCATAAAGAGCCTAAATTTCACTTTATTGCTTTAGGCAATTACTTTTTAATACTTTTGTATGTTTTGCCCTAAAAACAAAGTGAACCAAACAGTAATATTATTAAAAATTGTCTTTATGTACTGCGGAGCAAACAGTACATACTCATTATAAAAGAACAAGGGAACAATCAGTTGAACTTACTTTTTTTTTCTATCGATTTAAATTTATTTTGACACCTGGTGTGTTTAGAACAAAACGCCACAAGACATCAGTAAAAGTGTGAATTTTGGACTATTTACACAAAGAGTGAACTGTTAGTGAAAAAGTAGATTGGAAGATGTTCTCTCCCTTTGTTCTGGCCATATCCTTTCAGGCAGGATATTGTTCTTGTGATCTGCTCTACTGCAGTAATTCCTGTTTCTTCTTATTGGGTTTACAGTTACACACAGACTTTGCACGTGTATCTGTTCTTTATCAAGTAAGATTATCCTCCTTCTCCACAGTTTTTGGAATGAACTCATTGTACCACATATGCTTGTGGGAATCTTACCCCCTTACACTGTTTTTCAGACAGAGACCTCCTTCAAAAATCCAGGTCAGAGATTTTTTTTCTAACACTGAATGCCTTTTGTAGTGCGGTCTTCTGAGTGTTAGAGCTGGTCTTCCTCAGTGGTCTTCCAGTAGTGATCTTTAATGATCTGAAGAACCACATATCATTGCCACTATCATGGACTTGATGAAACAGACTGCATTTAGGACAGTATGGGAGACAAAACTGCAAGAAAACTTACACTGCAGTGGCACTATGACACTTCATGGTGGAATATCTGTATTCAGAAATGTGAGCAAGCTGGTAGATTTACTCTGCTTCAGGTTCTTCAGGTGCTGGTAGTACACAACAATACATGAGGTTCTAAGATTTGGGATGGAAGGATTATGAGGTTTTAAGCACTTATATTCTAAATACAATTTTATTCTGGATCAGTGGTACTGTAGCTCTTGAGGTGAGGAGTGTTTTGTTGTTGTATATGCATAAGGCCTAGTGTTGTTCACATTTATTCTGTGAAGCAGTCATCATCTAAATAATAACATTGCACAAAACAACAGTAGCTGCCTTCAAACCTCACTGGCAAGGTGATAAAATATGATGCATATTCTGACATACTTAGAGTTCCATAGAATTTGGCTGGGTCTTATTGAAAATTCTGCATTTAGTGCAAATTTTGTACAAGTCCTATGTGGCTTTTAATACATGGTGACATATTTGCCATGGGATTCAGCATTATTGGTGTGGTTGTGCTGTATTAAATACTTTAAAACAGAACTAAAATGCTGCCAAGGAAGTTGTTGGAAATGGTAAGGTAGGCTCTTTCCGAGTATATGCAAAGCATTCTATATATGATGCCCAAACCCAGAGAAATCATAGCTACAGATTGCACTGAATCTTTTGCAAGATGAAGCAATTTCAGTATAAGCTAAAAGAAGTCATCTATCTAAAGTAAAAATTATATTAGGAATGTTAAAATTGTAGAATAACTCTATACAAATTGAGACCAATCTATTTCAAAGTAATGTAGAATACTTTTTGACTGGTGATTGTTTATTTGTATAATTTCTATGCTTATGGCAGTCTGGAGTTTAGGGCTTTCCAGACATGTTTATGTAATATTGCATTCATTGATGCATAGTATCCATTTTCTTCTAAACTGCAGTCAAAAGGTTTTGTCACAGATCCTTTCATAAAGCAAGTTATTCTAAATCACGTCTGTTGCTGGACATCTGGATATTTTATCTCAGAGGGAATGTGGTCTGAGACTCACCTTCCTTGAATGTTTTTTCTCTAAAGACACAGTTTTCAGTTAACTTAATCTTTCTGCCCAACTCATGGGGGTTTTAATCACTTTTTTTTCTCCTTTGCATACCCACTTATTGAATTTAGTAGAGGATGCTTCAATTTTATATTCCACATAGAAAGTGGCAGCACAGAGAAAAACTTATTTCATGTGAATCCTACCCCCACCCACCCCCACCCTGCCCAGCTTGAAGAGGAAGAAAACCATCTGCATGTCAGCAGGTATATACCAGCACTTGGTGCTCAGAGAGTACCAAGGTGTTAAATTAAAAGCATGATGATTTTCCTTTTATTCACACTCTTCTGTTTTCTGAGCTGACATCTTTGAGGTTTCTGGTGGTGTATTTCCATCTTTTCTTTTAAGGACAGAAACCTAAGTTTCGTTTGTGAAATAAAAGGGCTTTGCAGCTGTCTTTGCAACCAAGGATTTGTTTATGACATAACTTTGTGTTTTGCTAGCAGTCTGTAGTTTAGATTTGTTAGGTATTGAAATTTCCCCAATAAAATGTTAAGATTAGCTACACTTTTTAGTAGAAACATATATTGAATCAGCAGACAGAAAGATGTATTGAATAAATGCAAAAGTGGAAGATTATTTGCTTTAAGAAGTTAATTGAATTATTTTATAAAAACAGAGCTAGCTTATCTTGTAAAATATGAGCATGATTTGCTGGATTTTTGTTCTCTGCAGCTTAATAAAATATTTAAAGTGCTGCTTACATGAAGATCTGGCAACTGCTTGTTAGATAATCAATTTTAAATGGAAGACACACTTACTGCAGATGCTGTAAGCTCCCTATGAAATGAAACAGATGAAACTGCCAGTAAGTCAGTGCCTGGTCAAGTGGTACAAACATTTTAAGCCTTAGAAATTAGATATTTAGGTTCAGTGGTTGAAAAGACAAGGTAGATGGATATATAGATAATTAAAACAATTCATGGATAGATTATATTTCAAGAACAGAAGAATTTTGGCATTATCTAGAAGCAACCTGGATTTGTTGTCAGATGCCATATCCTTCTGAGCGTCTCGTAGGAACACTGTTTGGCATGGCTCGGTGAGGCAGACAAGATGTGCAAGTCTGATAGTGTTACACTTTAAATACTTATCACTTGGAGTTAATGTAGCAGGAGTCTCTAACAACTTTGTTAGGAACTCCACTCATTAGGAATAGAGAGATCCACACAAATTTTCTTAATCCAGAGGAAGATGCCAGGCTGGGTTTTCTGTCATTATTTTTCCCTCAGCGTTCTCCAGCCAGCTGGTGTGACCACTCTGACATTGTATTCATGGGTTTGAAAGCAAAGGAGGAATAGCTTAGAGTGCTGTGTGCTGCTGAATTCCCACAGTATTCTCCTGAAGAAATTGGCTGCTCATGGCTTGGATGGGTATACTCTTTGATGGGTAAAAAACAGTCTGGATGGCTGATTCTAAAGAATGGTGGTGAATGGAGTTAAATGCAGCATGTGGCCGCTCACAAGTGGTGTCCCCAGGGCTCAATATTGGGGGCCAATTCTATGTCATATCTTTATCAATGATGTGAATGAGGGGGTTGAGGGCACCCTCAGTTTATTTTGCAGATGACACCAAGTTGAGAAGGATTATTGAACTGCTTGAAGGTAGGCAGACTCTGTAGAAGGATCTAGAGAGGCTGGATAAATGGGCCGAGACCAATGGGATGAGGTTCAACAAGGCCAAGTGCTGGGTCCTGCACTTGGGTCATAACAACCATTTGTGATGCTGCAGGCTTGAGGAAGAGTGGCTGGAAAGCTGCCTGACAGAAAGGGACCTGGGGGTGTTGATTGAGAGCTGGCTGAACATGAGCCAGCAGTGTGCCCAGGTGGCCAAGAAGACCAATGGCATCCTGGCTTGTATCAGACATACTGTGGTCATCAGAACTAGGGAAGTTATTATCCCTCTGAACTTGCTACTGGTGAGGCCACACCTGGAATACCGTGTTCAGATTTGGGCCCCTCACTACAAAAAGGACATTAAGGTGCCAGAGTGTGTCCAAAGAAGCTGGTGAAGGGCCTAGAGCACAAGTCTTTTGAGGAGCAGCTGAGGGAACTGGGGTTGTTTAGACTGGAGAAAAGGAGGCTGAGGGGAGACCTTATCACTCTCTACAACTACCTGAAAGAGGGTTGTAGCCCGATGGGGGTCAGTCTCTTCTCCTAAGTAACAAGCAATAGGACAAGAGGAAATGGCCTCAAGTTGCACCAGGGGAGGTTTAGGTTGGATATTAGGAAAAATTTCTTACCCTGAAAGGGTTGTGAAGCACTGGAACAGGCTGGGAAGTGGTATACTCACCATTCCTGTAGGTATTTTAAAAGCACATATATATGGCACTATGGGACATCGTTTAGTGGTGGACTTTGTAGTGTTATCTTAATGATTTGATTTATCTTGGATTGGATTGTATTATCTTAAAGGAATTTTCCAATCTAAATTGGTATTTTGTAATCTAATTTTGTATGATTCACATACAAAAGTTACAGTTTTCTTTCATTGCCTCAATGCTTGAGGCCACTCATGCCACCACAGATATGTGGCCATCTCCCAAGTTTATCTATGGGATTAACTCCTCAAAGCCTTTGAGAATCTGTTTTGCAGTCTCTTATAGGCTGTGCTGTACCAAAGCAAATATCTCAACTCTCACTTTCTCGGAGAAAAAAAAAAAGTAAAAGATCAGAGGCTGACTGTTCTATTGTTTCATTAAAACTTAAGAGTATATGGAGCTCTATTCAAGTCCTCGTGTAATGCCAGTTTTCACTTTTAGTCTGTTGAGCCTAACAGCAAGAGCAGGAGGATGTGAAAATTGCATGTTGGTCAAGCAGCTTCTTATTTTTACAATGGAAGCTGATGTTTAAGAGGAGTAATATTATATCTGCTGTATGGCCTTCCTTCCATCCCCCCCAAACAGTACACATTGGACATAGAGAGGGAAACAGCAATCTTTGTGTTTGACATTTTCTTGAGATCTATATAGACGTTGTTTGTGAAATATAGCTGGACATAGCATTTACCATATGTAGCCAGAAATGAAAGAGAAGTAAAGATCAAGTGGATAAGACACTTTATCAGGACCTAATGAATCTAAGTACTTCTTTGAGTCTGTAAAGTAAAAGTAATAGTGTTGTAAGATGTAAAAAAAAATTTACGTGGGGCTAGTTATTATTAGTTTTATGTTTGCTACATAGAAAATGTCACAACTTTTAATGAAGTACTTTCTTAGAGAGGATTTAAACCACCAGGGCTTTGACTTTTAAAATCATTGGTAAACGTCCGAGCTCAGAGGCCAGAAAAGCTTGAGATGTGTTGTTGTGCATCTAGTGCCTATCCTGTTTTTACTGCCAGCAAGTTTAATATTGTTCAAAATGAGGTAACCTATGTAGCATATTTCATGGGACCGTGTTTCTAATGCAAATATTTTCAAGAAGAGGGCTTATGCCAAGATGCTCTGGTTCATCTGTTAACCCCCCATAGCAAAATCACCTGCAAATAACAAACCTTGTTTATCAACTGCTGGTATTTTTCTCAGGCTGCAGTGGCGCAAATTAATTTCTAGTGTCTCTGCAGTGCATTTCTGATGAAGCCGCTATACCTGTATAGGTTGGTCTATTACTATGCAAGGATCCAAGCATAGGTCCTGGAGGATGAAAGTCCCATCAGCTGAGAATCAGTCCCCAGTGCCGCATGGTATAACTAGAGGGCTTTCCCCTGCACAGCTAGCTAGATCCTCTGACCCATAATATATAGGTGGCATGAAGTAGGCAAACAGCGTAGGCATGCACTTGGCTTCAGGAGGACGTAGGTATCAGCAATTCATGAGTGTCTCTTACTCATTAAAACATGCAAACACCTCTCTAGTTCTGTTTAGCTGTTCCGGCGCTTGGTAAGTTCAAAATCCTCCATGGTGTACTTTCTTACCATTTTTAGCTATAATGTATTCATTTTGCGAAGCCTAATTATGTAAGGCCAAGCCTTACATTACAGAGTTGCCAATGTAACACATTGGTGGGAAAACCCCTGGTGCAAAGATCTTTCTTTGGCTGAGGTTTTGTTGTTCATAGAGTTGTATACGTGCATCAGGAGAAAAACTCCAGGTAGTATAAGCAATGCTTAGAGGCTCTTCAAAACTAATAATGTTTGCATCAACTAAAATTAAAGGATTCTACTCTACATAGGCTCAGGGAGTAATATTTCTTTTAGTAATTTTAATTGAAAAAAGAAAAAGTTTACTGGTAGCTTACAGACTATGTCTTAACTTTGGCTTTGGTTTTCCTTTCTGTTGATGGCTGTGATTCTTTTTGAGCACTTACTAAATGTATTTCTTTAGAGTACTTCCTGGACTGTAACTAGCTGCTATATCCATAATCAGATCGTGTTATGGTAAGATTATGTGTGAGGATATATGAATTAAGGAACTGAGTATGTAGGACACACACACACAAAAAATCTTTTAACTGACTAATTCTGGCAAAGTTGCCAAAAGTTTGTATCTGAGAGATTGCTGTTTTCTCTGTACTTAACCCAGGAAAGCTGTGATAAGTGGTGTGGGCTATAGTCAGATTGTTTATTATTGACTTTTTAATGGAGTTCCCCATAGTCTGTAGTGGAAGCCAACAAAAATAAACAGCAGCAGAAAGCCTGTCCCTACTTGTCGGATAAACTCTGAGAGACCTCCTCCCTACCATACCGTATTTTGAGTAGTTTTATTTCCTGTCTGGATGCCAGTGTATTACTAATGTTTGGGGGGTTTGGTCTTCTCTTAAAGGAAAAGTGTCTTTTTTAGATGTGAGAGTCACAACAAGTATTGCTTCTATGACCCTTCATAGGTTGGATGTTGTTAACTGTTTAAAAAATAGACAACTTTAAACAAAAGAGGGGAAAAAAAAAAGACTGCCTCTTCTCCAGCTTTATTTACTTTTATTCTTTACCATACACTCTTTCTTCCACAGGCATTTCCTATTCAAAACAGGAACAGGGACCACACCGCTGTTCAGTACTGCAACGCCAGGGTACACAATGGCATCCGGCTCAGTTTATTCCCCTCCTACTCGGCCACTACCTAGGAACACTCTATCCAGAAGTGCTTTTAAATTCAAGAAGTCCTCGAAGTACTGTAGCTGGAAATGTACTGCCCTCTGTGCTGTAGGGGTGTCAGTGCTGCTGGCAATACTGCTGTCCTACTTCATAGGTGAGTCCCTTTTTTTTATAATTGTCACCATGAACAGGGATGTCTTGTGGTTTGTATATGGACTGTGACATACCAAGCTTTAACTAGCTGTAAAAACCACAGCAATGATCTAATGAAAAGGCCCAATTGTTTAGAGGAAATAGAAAATCTGAATAGTTTGCAAGCATTCTGCAGCACGATAGTGGGTGAATTGACTTCAGAAAAGTATTTGAACTGCAATTGAGCTATGTGGTGTTTAGTTCTTGTAAAGTTCATGTGTAGTTAATGTGTAAAATGTAGGCTGTAAAAATTCCATAATGTGAATATAAGTTACAGCATGCTCTTCTCCTCTCATTTTGCATAAATACAGAACATAGAACATGTCCATAGAGCATTTAGAATGCTAACTGACACTTATTTCATCATTACATACACGTATGTTTGTATATAGAGCTAGAGCAAAACTCTACAGGGAAGACAATTGTCCAAAAGGACACCATGCAGAGAAGATGGAGACTTCTTCCTCTCTTATGGGTTGTTTATTTTTAATTATTCTCTTTTCTCTATTTGTTTGTTAAAGTCCATTTCACAGTTTTTATTTTAGAGGATTTCCTTTCTTTCTTCATCTCTTTAATGATTTAGTTTCAGAAACCTTCACGAGTATTATGTAATTTGAGTTTTAGGCACTCGATGGGGGCAGTGCTTGTCTGTGAGAAAAATGTCACTGACTTTAATACGGGAATGGAACAAAAGGAAATGGAAGCTCATTTTGTGCTTGTAACTTCTGCAACTTTGTCTCACCTCTGAGTCCACAAAAGATCTTCAAAGACTTTCTTTTAACTGATTAGTTAATTAAAAGTTTAAGTCACCACAGTTATGGAAATCTAAGTGTAAGGATCTGGTTTTTGGTATTGGTTGCACTGAGATTCAGAGTCTTAAGAAGTCAAGGAAAGAAAATAGAAAGAGGATAGTCGATCACTCCTTCCCTCCCTCTTTTTAAAATCAGTGTAAATTAGCAATAAAGCCTAGAAGGCCTTATGATCCTTAAATCTTCATCGCCTTTGTTGAAACAGGCTTGCTACTTTTCAATCCAAAGCACAGCATAAGCTGTATAAAGCCTTTGAAGTAGTTCTTACAGTGCTGAAGCTCCTGTGAACAATGCAAGAAACTGGGTTGCTGAGTAGCTGGAGAAATTCCTCTCTGCCTCAGCAAAGCAGAGCCCCCTGAGAGCCCTTTCCACCTCAGCTGCCAGCCCCAAAGACCAAAAGACATGTAGGCAAATATAGGGCTTGTCACATCTGTTCAGCCCCTTTCAGTCACCGGATCTGTGGTTACTTTGTGTCAATGTGCATGGGACTATAGGGGTGTGGTTTAGGGTTAAGCTGTGACACTACATCTTTTTTTAAAATGGGATTGAACTAAACCCATTTATAAAACATATTAATTGTGCTCAGTCTCGATCATATTGCCTCATAAGTCATCAGAAGCGAACATCTGCTACTAAATAAATACATAAATACAAAAGAAGGAATTCACTGTAAAGTATCACTGTCAGGAACTGGGAAAACCAGCCATATAGATAGTAAAAAGTTGAAGGCTGGATTTTCAGCTGAGCTCTACACTTTGCTAGCCCCAAAGAGACAGATTACTTATGAATCTGAGGGGCACAGGAAGATAGCTGTACCACATTATTTCTCCCACAGGCACATTAAGAAATATAAGCATGTCTAATACACCTCTATTCCTATATTCGGAAAAAAGAGCCAGGCTTTCCAGTGAGTGAGAGCTTTCAGCTCCACACATAATTTATTCACATACCCTGTAAAAAAACCCCAAATGTATCTGTGCGACATTTCATGGGTGCACACCAACTCACATCCTTGCTGAAATAAACAGTGCACAAGAGCCTTTCTCTGCCCATAGTCAGTAGGGAGCTCTTTGCCTACTGGTGATATTACACATATTTCAGCCAACTCAGCAATCTAAATGTAAAATCCAGCACTTGAGGATGCTCTCTAGAGAACTTTGGGTCCATAAAACCATGAATGGATTACACTTATTCATATATGTGGTTTTGCCATCTCTACGGACGTAATATCAGAAAAACTCTCCATTTAATAGGCCATCAAAGTATAAATCAGTGGAAATCGTTAATGTATGATGGAAACAGTCCTTCATCTTGGTTAACAGTTTCATAACACACGTATGAAAGGGAAATGACTAAGCAGGAAATTGGTCATAACACAGAAAGGTGGGAAGGATGACTGCGGTATTGTGTGACCTCTAGCATCCCGTGCCATGCCCCCCAGCGCAGTGGTTTGGATTGTCTGCTGAAGTTTAAAGCAGTTGAGGTGGCACGTCACATTTGTGTAGCCAGTTTGAGACAAGTTTTGAACTTTACAGAGAGACATTGCCACAAGTGTGAAAATATTACGACCCTTGCTGCAAAATATGCCAGTACACATTGATGAGGAATGTAGTGTGGCTGATGTCCACTGTGTGAACGTGGCTGCTGCAGACTGAAGAACTAATAGCCAGTGAACAGTGATGTAACCAGGCCCTTCTCATAAAGGCAGGCAGGGAGATTAACATGTCATGCCCGGTCTTTTTTTAGTTGCTGTGGATATGGGGTAGAGAAAGAGACTTCAGATCTTGCTGCCTCTGCTCAAGCAACATAAGGCAGAAGAGACAGTTTGCTAGACTTTGTGTCTGCCTTTGCAGAACTGCTCAGTCAATTACTGCTCCGTCAATTAGCCCAGCCAGAGGAAGGAGCTGCAGCGAGAGTCTGGTCTGTCTTGCACTTCTTCTATCACTTTGACAGGAAAGACTCCTACATTTACAAAGTCTACAAAGAGGAGGTGAGAGCAGAGGATGTCAGCATGGGTAGAGACCAGAGCAAACACTGCATTGTAAGGCCAATTAATGCAATCTCGGGGGTGTGGTGATTCACAAGGATTTGAAAATGTTATTTTAGTCTAAAGGAAAGAAATTCTCACTTCCAAACTCCCTGCATATTTTTGCTTTTCTAACCCTCATGGTCTCTCTCAAGCATTTTGCAATGTACAGAATGTTTAAATTTACCATTCCTGACAATGAGACCTGCTAATTTTTAGAGAAAATAGAAGTGAGTTGTAGAAAATGTTGGTCATTTGTTTAGAGGCTTCATCTACCATGAAATGATTGAGAAACAAGGAGTTAAGTAACAGAAACATGCAAATGGTGAACCAAAAGATAGTGCAACAGCATATAGAGGAGTGGAATTAAAAACATAGCTCTGGTTTAGAGTAAAGGATTCAAAGAAAAGCTCCATGAAATAATAGGTTAAAAAGATAGAGAGTAAAGAATGTAAACTTCCTCATTTGGGTATCAAGATTACACTGGAATTTCTTCAAGCTGCTCATTTGCCTAAGTGCTATTCATAATCAAATTCATAAGCAAATGACCATTTTTTTTCCAACTTTAACATTTTAGAATCTTTTTCCCTGTTTGGAAGACTATGGAGAGCAGAATTAAATTTAAGCTATGAAAGTAAAAAAATTAAAGTTGCCTTAGTTTGACCTCTTTCTATATACACATTAAGAGTTTTACCCAAGCTTGGTACAGGGAGTATGTGTGAGAGCCAGAAATAAAGTCCACCTTTACAGTGTGCAAGGCAAAACAGAACTTCATCTTTTGTCTCTCCATGGCTCATTCAGCATCCATCGTTTGCAGTGAATGAATGCAGGGAAAGTTTAGCAAAGCAACTCCTAGGTCAAACATGGGCATCAAATCAAAGTTCCATATGTCACCTCCATCCTTCAGTTCTACCTTTTGGGATCTTCTCTGTCCACTCTTGGTTTTAGTAAGGGGAGGAGTTTGTTTTTCTTGGGTGTATTTCTTTCCTAACAGAAAAATCTACTGTGCAATTTATAGACAACTACATCAGTTTGGGTTTGGAGTTGTTTCCAATGTGTTGTTGCATAGCACAGACTCTGGCCAGCTATATTAACAGACTGGTTGGTACCATACTAATTATTTCTTCTTTAGTGTGAATTCAACAACTGGATTAAATTAATGAGCATTCGGGGACACCAGGGCCCCTCCTTCTTCCCCAGGAATTGCTCTGGCAATTGATTCTCCATTGCCAATGGCACTATCTCAGCATTGTCCAAGTCTATACAATAAGTTAGTGTCATTTTCACTGTGCATGGAAGCTAAGAGGCAAGGAGTTTTCCTCAGTCAGTGCTGGAATTACACAATACCAGATTCAGTCAGCTAAGCTTGAAGAGTAGTACACTGAAAGATTGCATGCATCTGTCATGAGTGTTGTCTTATGTCTACTAAATAGGTTTCTATGAATATACACCATTCTTTGAATACACAGTGAGACCCGACCTATTAAGTCCGATCTCTTCATTGTCCCAACTCCTTCACATCAGTCTGTCATACTTCCAAGTCTGTGGAGCATTTTACCCTCTGTGTGCCTTGGGAGTGATCATTTTATTAGCCTTAGCTCTTCAGCCAAGGATCAGGACAGGAATATATACCAGTCAACTATTCTTTGTGATAAAGCAAATATTTAAGTATCAGTGATAACAGCACATTTCTTCTATGGAGAAAAAAAATAAGGTTGGGGTGGGAATTGTATTTAATAAAAAAGGCCATGGGACTCTTTTTATCACTGCTTCTTGCTGTGAGTGGTTAAGCAAATGTTTTTTGGACAGAAAAGAAAGCTAACATTTAGACTTAACAACTGAAACATCTTCTGGGAAAACATACTTTAGTTAATATTTCATTCTGTGAGAAACTTTAGAAAAACTGTTGTTCTGCTATGACAGAGATGACTATACAGTCATGATGCAAATTGCAAATGAAATGCAAATGGAAAAGAAATAGCAGACTTGAAAGGCATGATTAATAATTATAGATAATTCAAATTTTCCACGTTTGTATAAAAATAGATACATTGCGCTTATTCTGTGGTTATTATATTGTGCATTCATGCTTTTTGTGTATCTGAAAATGTTACTGTTTTATCATCTCAAGATATTTAAAGTAAGCTGAAAATGTATATGCTAATAGATTTCTAATAACGGACAACTATCTTCTGAGTTATCTCAAAAATTTATTCAGATTAATAACAGAGCAACTTAAAATAAGAGGATTTAAGATGGAAAGAGGGGAAGGAGGTAGCCAGGAAAAATAGCAAACAAGTTTCATCATTGGTGGAGACTGACAGAGAAGGATGCGGGCTTTGGAATTTACAGCTGAGGGTCAATTAACTATTCTGCAGGTGAGCTTTAAGTAGTCTTTAAAATTTAGAAAAAGTGTCCATTTCTGCAGACTGAGGTTAACTTTCCATGTCTCCAGTGCTGTTTCTGAATTTGCTGTCTGTGGTTCTCCCCTAATACTCAGGCTTTAGCGTGACAGCTGCTGGCATTGCCAGTCTGCAGAGGACCCCAGACACCTCTGCCACTGGGCCCGGTGGCAGAATTCATAGGAAGGCAGAACCACCCTCCCCAAAACTAATGGACTTACAACCATGACAGTTATAGAACTGAATTTTTGTGACTAAAGCAATGACTAAATATACGTTTAATCAAAAGGAAACTACTTTATCAATAAAGAACAATATCATATTTCTTTTTGATTGCAATGCCAAGTTAACATTATTCTGCTGTTCGTAAAGCTCAATTACTGCCAGGAATGAGGAAAACAACTTAATTAATAATGACATTTAAATGGAATTTTTATTACAATACTCAGCATAGGTATTGTAATTAACAGGCACGAGGGAGAATATAGTTTAGTTGCCATTAATCACCTTTACTTTCATTATGAGTTTATAGAAACTGTTTTTCTCTTTGACCTGCATTTAATTTTGAGTACTGTAATGCTATTGTCACTGAGAGTTTCATCCAGAGCTTTTGGTTTTCTGCATCTCCCCATTTCTGGCTGCTTCCCTAGGTTGTAGTGGGACCTTAGCTATGACTGGAGCTTCACTGAGGTGTGTGGGTTGGAAATATGTTCCTTGTCTGCAGATATATGGCAGATTTTTAGTTTGCCAGGTTTATGTTCACCCCATTTCTCTTTCCAACAAATGAGAGGTATTGAGGTAGAATATTTTGTCTTTCCTCTTGGTCTGTTGTGATTATTTGAAGAACGTGCTCTGAGATTTTACAGCTTACCAAGTCCACATATCACAATGTATTCAAACTGCCATCCAGAAATCTACAGTAGGGAAACTTGTTTTCTGTGAACCTTTCTGACAAAGCATATCAGCATATGATATGAAGCATGGCTTCCTAGTCTGATTGCACCAAGCACCTGGGAGAACCACATCAATGTCTCATTTTCTTGCTTAATGTGTATCTATATCTGGAGCTGTGAAGGCAGACAGTCTCCAGCACTGTAGAAAGTACATCACTCCTTACAAAGTTATAGGCAACTTCTTGTTCTCACAGTCTGTGGGGCTTTTTGGAAAGACTCTGAGGCAGCAGCAGTGTTCCCTGTCATCCTTTGTTTTCCTGAATTAGAGGTTTCCAGTATCAGTTCAGGCTTGGTGGGAGCTGGAAGTGGCTGCCTCTCGAAGTAGGAAGCTGTGGCTTAGGTACATAGTCATCTTGCTTCTTCTAGAATGGATGTTTCCAGGTCTTGCTCAGCTCCAAATGTCACGGATAGCCAGAAGCTGTCTGCCTCTGATGGCAATGCTGTGTGTAGAACTCTGCCACCCCAGCATCTGTGGTTCTGCTCCTGGCAAACTCTGCTTGCCTGTTGTTTTTGACATCATTGTCGTATGTTGCTCTTCTCCAACAGAAGAGCAGACATGTGGTCTAACTACAAGGCAAGACCAAAGGATGTATATTCTCTTCAGTTGGGCCTTCAGTGTGTGGTCATATACCTGGTAAATGCAGTACAGCACAATTATTTAGCAGGTAGAAACCACCTCCTGAAATTTCTAAAGCATTTTAGCATCCTGAATGGACATTAGGAAAGTCCTCAAAGTCTGCAGTACCAGTGTCCTGGTTCCATTTCAGTGTGTTGCAGTCTTTAAAAGCATAACTATAAAAGCCAGATAATTGGTATTTGTAGGCCATGCCTTATTAACACGTGTTCAGGTAACAACTTTCAGTCATTTCTGACATGTGCTTTGTAAATGCAGTGTTCAGATAGACATGTGACTGTCCACACTGGTTTTATGTTTTAACATGAAGCTTAATATTACAAATATTACTTCTGTGACTTTCTGCATTGCAGAGATCTTCAGGTATGTCTAGCATGAAATAAATGTATTTTCCTTGGTATCCCATAGCCATGACTTTCAGATATCTTGAGTTTCATACCCTGTTTACAGCATTGCTGATAAGTTCATTATGCCTCCTTAGAGTGGAATTATTTTGTAAACAGCAATGTAATTTCTTACATTCACCACACTCTTTTTCTTTCAAAACTGGGAGACAGAGAGAATGACTAGTCAGAAAATGAAGTTATGTTTCACCACCTTATTGGGATGAATAGGGCTGAAAGTGTTTTTACATCTTTCATTGAAATAGTAGAAAATCGAAACATGTTGAACATCTATGTCTTGAAGCATTAACATTAAATATACTTTCTTGACTCTTGCAAGAATACCATCACACCTTTTGTTGATGTTTTTTAAGCGAAGATCTTGTTACTGTGTTTCAGACTAAATACAAAGCATAACATAATATTTACTATTTCAGGAGTGCAGGGTATTAATATTTGATTGGTGTTGTAGATGTCACATGCTTTTATTGTTAGTGGCACTGAAAGTAAAACATTCATTGAGAAAGATAATCCTCACACAGAAGGATGTAGGAACGTGTAATTGGCAGTCAGGAGGTTAAAAGAGACTTGACAAGATTTCAAGGGATTAAAAAAGTTAATCTGTCAAGGAGCATATCCACCTCTGCTTTGAAAAAGGCTTGTATTCTAATTAAGATTTATCACAAGGATTTTGGCAACAGTCCTGTCACACTTAGCTTTTGCCCAGTGAAGCAAATTGAAACTCGGTAATTCTGGCAATGTAGCAGGTGTGATTCTGTGATTCTGCCATCACACTGTGATGCAATACAATGGTTTTTCAAAATCTGGACAGTGTTTTCAGGAATACTGAAATGTCTTGCAAGCACAGTAGGTAGAGATGTGGGGCCTTCTGCACTACTCTTGGAATCTTCTGGCAGACACCCAAACAGTAGCAAATTTTCAGTCTAATGAGAAATGAAGTTAAATTACACCAGATACTTTTTGGGGGGTAAATAGCAAGCTCTGAGTAATTTAGAGATGAGCTCCTATTTTATCAGCGTGGGTAAGCATAGAATCATAGAATGCCTTGGGTTGAAAGTGACCTCTACAGGTCACGTAGTCCAACCCCCTTGCAGTGAGCACGGACATCCTCAGCTACATCAGGTTGCTCAATGCCTCAACAAGCCTGGCCTTGAATGTCTCCAGGAATGGGGCCTTCACCACCTCTTTTGGCAACCTGTTCCAGTGCTCCACCACCCTCATAGTAAAGAACTTCTTCCAAACTTCCAATCTAAATCTACACTTCTCTAGTTTAAAACCATTGCCCCTCATCCTATTGCTACATACCCTTGTAAACAGTCCTTCTCCAGCTTTTTTTAGGCCCCCTTCAGGTACTGGAAGGTCACTATTAGGTCTCCCCAGAGCCTTCTCTTCTCTAGACTGAACAACCTCAAGTCCATCAGCCTGTGTAATATATTTTAGTAGTATATAAAGACATGTAATACTTCAAATGTATGCTTATGTTTAAGGGATTTTGCAAGGCAGAGATGAAATTACTCAGGTAATTGTAGACATAGGATTGCAGTCTTCTCTTCTTTGCTGGTAATCTCCATTAATTTCTAACTTATGTCTGTGAAGAAAGAAACCAGTCTTTAGAGATGTGCTATCTGCCGTGACATGTGAATTATAATACATTTATTAAAACTGGTAGATTTGCTTATAAATTCCATCTTTTATAAATTTTATCTTCTCTGTAAATTGCAATCTTATCTTGAATCTTTTCTATGAAGAGAACTACTTGTTCTATTTTTGAATGCTTTCAAAATTTCATGCTGTTAAAAATGTCTGATTTAGATGAGATTTTTTGTTAAACCTCTGCATACACTAGCACTTTAGAATCAAAAGGTCAAGTACATGTGTCCAAACTTGCTTTGAGCAGTATAATTTGATGTTACATTTATGACTGAGATTGCAAGAATACATCGAATTTATATAGGCGTAATTACCCCACTGCAGAGATCAATTATGGATGAAAATTATGTGCCCTCTGAAGTATACAGCAGTCTTTAAATATGAGATTCTTCCTTTTCACATTGACACCATTTCAGGCAACATCCTTCCCAAAAAATTAAATAAATAATAATTTTTTAAAAAATGCTGTCCCTTAGGAATTGCCACCTAAGAACATTTGTCAAATAACATTTGTAGTTTTATAATCCAGGAAAAACAAATATGCTACAACTGTTTGGATGATGTGGATGTTTCCATTTGAAATGCTTAATTTTCCTCAATAATAAAACCAATCAAACAAAACCGTTGTGTTTTTGCCAACATTTGATGAAATAGGATCACACAAAAGCATCTCTTTTAATAACTCTATGGAATAAGTAATATAGGAAGGGGGTTAGGTAATATCAGCCATTTGGAAAATTAGCTAGCTTCATAAATCTTAAGTAAAGAAACAGGTATGATTCCTATGGGGTTTTTTTATTATAAAATACTTCTAAGTTACCATTGCTATGCTACAGGAAGTGTAGCAAAAAATTGCATTGAAATACTAAAACAGTAACCAGCTGCATAGAGTTAATACCCTTTGCTAAATACTGATTTACATGAGTTTCACAAAGTGTAACATGATAACTGGGTACAATAAATTTATCTTCACTTGTGAAAGCTCCAGACTTATCTGTTGTTTCATCTTCTCTTTAATCTTTGAAATGCCAAGTTTCACATCAGTTTTTATTGAGGCATTTTACTGGACAATGGGTATTCATTTGACTCATTCCAAATCTTTTCACATTGCTGAGGAATAGTTCTTTATGTTTTCATCTTATTTGCCAGGTTTTTGCTCCCCAGCAGCTTCTTTTCTATCTCTCTCCCATTAGTAATCCAAGTAGAAGTAATGATGTTGAGGTATCCACTTTTGAAAAGGAGAGAGTGAATTCTTCTTGTTATTTCAATTCAGCTGGAGCCAAAAGTAGAGGATAATTCTAAAACCCATCCTTATTACTGATCCAATGTCTTTTCACACAGGAAAAGTAGTAGCTGGTTTTCTTCACCAACTTTGTGACTGCCACTTTAGAGTTAAGACTGCCTATTCTTAATATCACCTGGAAGATTTTATAGTTCAGTGTCATGTCTGATTTTATTTTAAGGGGGAAAAAATTCAGTGTGAAACTAATCCTAACTGGTTTTTCCCCAGGGCTTACGTAACTCTTAAAAAATACAAAGGGACTTACAAACTGGCTTGTGAGCAACAAACCACTGGCCTTAAAAACAATTAACTGTACAGTTGTCTTTACCTCATAGGTTCCTTTCATAAATCCTTGGTGATTTTTTTTTTTTTTTTTTACTGTTTACTCTTTATTAGTGGTAATTTTCATGTCCCTATAGCATAACTTTGCTCACGTGAATAGTTTCATAAAAGCCACATCTCACTTCAGTGAGGCCTCTGGAGGAACATTGTGCGTTATTCCAATGCACATAAAATGCATTAATGACTATATAATAAAGGATGCTTATAATAATGTGCCTCTGACCCAGCCACACAGCTGCTTAGGCAGTTGTGATTCCTGGTGATGTAGTGAGGAATTACATCCTTGTGAGGAACAGAACTTAACCTGGGGTGGTTGAAAAGTTATAATAAGGAGATGACTGCAATCACTGAGTTGACTTAAAACATAGGGTTTTGAACCAAGGATTTGCACAAGATTGTTTGCTTATGCAGATAGCTAATGGTTTATAAATTTATATTGGAGGTGTTGAGGTAAGGTAGACTTGTGATGGTGAGCTCATTGTGTCCATTCTGTCTTTAAATATGGATTTAAGTGGAAATTCTGTGGTTTTGCAAGTTGATCTGCATGCAGTGGTTGGTTTATGCATCTGCATAATTGCACAGTTCAGGTAGGTGAGTAGTAATTATCTTGGATAGAGCTAAATCACCATGAAGAACTTTTGTAAAGAGGTCATATGTTATTTTGTTTTACCCTCAATCACATACCTTTGATCTGCAAGTGAACCACTGTTATCATGATATCATGAAGCCTAACAAACAGCAAAGGATTAGAAAACCTATATATTGACTTGCACGCTCAATCAACTTGCATATGATCTCAGCAGGAAATTCAAAACAAAAGCTAATTTATGGAAAAATATGTAGTTCTAATCACAGTTTAGCTCCATGGGGTTCCAAATAACACACTACAATCTCTACATGCAGATGCTTTCATCTTACATTCCAGATTTGGTGACATTCCAAAAGTTCTTATCAAACCTTATTATCATCTTTTATTAAAGCTTATTACATTTCTCCATATTGCATGTTTGCTGTAATATTCTGTCATTCTTAATATGGAATAAAAAGCTTTGATCTTTTTTAGCCGGTCATGAGATGGAAATATGCAACACAAGTATTTCATTTTATATTATAAAGTCCCAGCTCGGTGTGTCCTTTGAACATCACATTAATTGGCCCCTCTTTCTTTTTCCTTTGGTTCTTAAATCTTTTCATCAGACTGCACTTCTCTATGTCATCAACATGCAAATAGGTTATGCATGATCATAGTGCCATTTCATTATTATTATATCCCTCAAGAGATTTCTGGGGTTTTGTTGGGTAGGAGTTTTGAGGGTTTCTTTGTAATAAATAAAACTTTTGAACTGTAAAAATGGTTGAACACTTCCATGGATGCTCTTGCCAAAGAAAGAAGTTTCCAATGAATTTTGAGACATTATATTGACATTGCTTTGGTTAACACTTCTGGTTTACAAGAGCTGTGATCTAAAGGATGTCGCCCTGAGCAAGACTTTCGTTGGTGTTGTGCAAAAAGACTAAAATAGATAAGCACAAACCTGAGCCACAGCTGGTTTACAGAAAGTAAGTTTGAGAGAGGAAAGGGAATGAGTTAAAGATTGAGAAGGAAGAGAGTAAAGAAATGCCTGAAGGAATACATAGAAATAATTATCTGTAGTCTTAACCCAGTCTTGAAAAGTGTAGATCAGAGGAAATATTTTTTTTCTCCTCCACCATAGCTGACGACAGAGTCATTGGTTATGACTTCATTAAATAGAAACCCAAAAATTATGGAATGTTTTTCATTCCTTTGTATGAAGTAGAAGAGATGAAACAATCCTCGTCAAAAAGGAGTCAGCAATCTAATATGCTCTTCCCCATCATTTCTATACCTGTAATGATTTTTAACTGTCTTGTTAACTGTGAACAACATTATCTGAAAAAGAATAACCCATGTGCAGGGGAAAGCCCAGGATAACATTATAGACTATTTAGGTAATACTGAAGACTATTACATAATGGGAAATGTTGGATGATCATCGGAATAAATGGACAAATTTGAAACAAGACATAACAGATACATCTTATTTAAATAAGACACTACTGAATAATGATCTTTGTCTCTGTTTTAAGAAATATGGTTTATCCCTTAAGCTTTGAATGTGCCTCACATAATGCAGTTGACAGAATTAGACCATTCGTACATAGAAGTCCCTGACTTGACAACTAAAACGAGACATCTAGCCATACAAGTTTTCAGAGGAATAAATGTTCCAGTTTTGAGTGAACATAGTAAAAATAGTTACAGCGAGACTACCACGCATCTTTCTTAACAGTTTCAATACAACAATTTAAAATGGCATATAATTAATTACCTTTGACCAGTGGTCAAAGAGAGTAGGTTTATCTGTAGTAGATATCTGGTAGAACTTTGTTGCTCTATGTTTTTCTAGACAGTTTTTTGGGGTGTGTTTTGCAGATTTTTTGTTAAAAGGTTCCAAGAGAAAATGAGAAATAGAGTATAAAGGTTGGGTGTTTTTGCAGGTGAAACTGTAAAATCAGTGGACCCATTCAGCAGTTCAGGCTAAAGGGAGAGACCACACTTTTTCAGTTAGTGTATTATCATGATAGGTCTTGCTGAATTTTTTTATATAATGATATAATGAAATGTTTCACATTCAGAATATAAATTGAGAAGCTTTTATATGATGCTCCTGGTGGCTAACCTTTAGAAAATGCTTAAAATTATGTACTTCCGAGTTATTTTAAATTTAGAAATAAGAGGCTTTTTGTTGATTTGAGAAACACAGTGATAAATAAATAAGTTGTCTTTGTACCTTTTAATATACTTTATTAAAAATTTTAATTAAATATTTTTAATTCACTATTTGATCTGCAACAACATCCAAGGCATCCTATTATCTTAGAAAAAAGCAAATGAATGCAAATCACTGACAGTTGATTTGCACATCTTCTGGTCCACTCCAGGTCCTTCAGAATAAAATAGGTTTAGATTCTAATTATAGCTGCAAGAAAAATATATGGGAGATAATTTTAAAAACCACTTCAATGTTCAAATATTTCATTTGAAAATATATTGCCACCAGGGAGATGAACTAGAAGATAATCCTTCAACAAGATTGAGCAATAATTGCAATTTGCTTAGTTTAAATTATAATCTTTTTGCATTGCTTTAAATATAAATGATATTCACCATTCCTTATGTGCAAGTGTGCATATATATTATTCTATTAATTCTAGGGAAGCAATTTTGTAAATCATGGTTTGAAAGCAAAAGCACCAGCACCCAGAAATATGTAGCAGCAGCAGTCCTGGAAGATGAGTTCAATATCTTAGCAAGAAGCTCATCTTCAAGCACAGCTTCATGAATAATAAGCCTTGATTACCATACCTTGTGAAATGCACAGGAAAAAGGAAGGAGAGGCACCAACATCATCCAGTTCCTCTTGCCAGCTTTCCCCACAGTATCGCATTCTTTATGCTTATAGAATGTACACCACAGGCCTTACCTCCAGAGGACTTGGGGAGATGCTTGCTACTTAGAGATAGCCAGTGTTTTTTCTTTCTGCTGTCTAGTGTTAATTTTTCATCTGTTGCTATTCTAAAAAGAGCTGAAGGAACTTCAGAAGTCCCTTTCCCAATTCAGGCAACTCCGTTTCTGGTTTTTTCTACTTAAAAGAATCCTCCCATCTGTGAATTCTCGTCCCCCCGAAATGTACTGTGTCACCTTTAGAACTCTTTCAGTGCAAAAGACAAGTTTACCAAATTCACAGTGGAAGCTGTTGAATTACTGGCACTTCTCATTATCATCAGGACTTTAAACTCAAACTGGGGTTACCACTCCAGTTACTTCTGGAGGGCTACTTCTGTGAATAAAGCCTCTGTTTATATGCATATCTTTCTGCTTGTTCATCCTTATCACCTACATCTTTAATGCTTTCACTTGCACAGCTCAGAGGGTGTTTGCTATACCCTTTGTTTTTTATATGAGCCTATTTGTCACAGTACCTTAAAAAGACATGTGGTTGATCCTGGTGAGTTACGATAGAGATGCCCTTGAATTTTGACTAGAACAATAAATGAGTTTCTGTGGTTTTTACTGCATATTACTACACTTTCCTACAAAGGAAAAGAAAAAAAAATCTATTATTTCTTTCTGATAGCAGTCATAAACCCCAGTACTTGTATGTGTGTTCACATCTGTGTCCAAATTTTGTTTTCTCTTCAGAGCTGCGTTCTGGACACTGAAGGCTGCTAACACCGGTCTGATTTCTTTATGAACTAGATGTCCTTATGCTCTTACTACTTAAGTGTATGAGGAAAAAAAAAAAAAATCCAGACAAGCCCTGTTTTTGCTAAACAGAGAAACAGCTTCGTAAATTGGTTTTCTGTTACAATTGCTTTTTGTACCTCTCATAACTTTGGCAGAAGAGAGCTTTGAGCTAGTGAGCAAGGCAGGAAAGAGAAAGCACTCCTCAGTCGAATGCTGCAGGTAGTTGTCAGCTCTCACAGTTCTAGTTCTGCCACATAGTTACGTAAATTATCCGTCTCTCTTACCACCTGCTAATAAAGGGACTGATTTCTTTTAGGGCTTGCTGAAGAAAGTCTCAAAGAGGGTTTTGAAGTGACAATACAGTGTGTTTGCTCAAGAGCAAGGTACTTGTAAAGAGAACTCATAAAGCACAGCAGTACAAGCTTGAGAAGGAATGTGCAAGACACGTGCTGGCCACATTAAAAGAATGAAGTGGCCTGATAGCAGCAACTTCTTCCTGAAGCACATAATTGTAAAATGTTTTACACAGTGTAAACTAGTCATAATACCTTTTTTTCAAGTGTTTGCTGTGAAAGGTGTTCTTAGTTGCTATTTTAACTATTGAGTGGAAATGAAGGCATTGTAGACTGATTACAAACCAGAATAACTAGACCTCAATTACACAGTGAAACATAAGATCAGCTAAGCTTGAAAAAGCAGTTTAAGGTGGTTCAGAAACCCTTTGGTGAACTGTGTGGTAACAGATAGTAAGATTACCTCATAGGCAGTAACAAATGATAGCAGTTTTGCGTTAACATTAGTGTTATTGTAGGTATAAATGCACTCCTTTAGTCTGAGCTCTGAATCTTTTCAATATCTCAGCCCATTTGACATGCTCTGCTTTGCAGAAATATAAAGGGGTGGGGGGGTTGGCAGAAAAGCCTAACTGCTAGTTTTGTTACTGCTTGCATGTTTGATATTTACTCTGGAGAATTATTCAGCCAGTATCCACCAGCACCATCCTGACAGTGGTGCTCTGTTCGTGCCAAGAGCAGCACAGATCCTAGAGGACTTTCTCCTTCTGATGCCTCTCCTTCCCACACCAACAGAGGGAATGAAGTCCTCACCATTTAAACTATCACTGCACTCCAAAGGCTGGCCATAATGCTGATAATTTGGCCAGCAGCAGTACAAATACCATCTTAAATAAATCTGTCAGTGTCAAAGTAAAATGCTATCATAATTCCAACAAGTGAAGAAGATCTGATGGTAGCTAGAGATTACTTTGCAGAGGTGGGGACCGAAACAGCAGAATAGGCAGAGGATATCACCATCTGTTTGCTTAAAAAGTCATCCTGTTTCACGATGGGAGCAATCATTTCAGTCTTGATACAAGTAAAAGGAGGCTTTTGGTAGGGTTTTTTGGGAACATTTGGAATTGTGACAACCCGTCTTTTTTCCCACCCCTAAGGGTTCGTCCATGCTTGCAGGCGTGGGTTACCTGGGTGGAGTTGTGGTCTGTGACCACAACTATCACAAGCTGCATGTCTTCTGGTTAGAGACATCTGCCATTCTCAGACAAGTTCTTGCTGCCATCAAAGATATGCCAGTATTGGAAGTTGTTCCAATGTTACTAAGCTTATAGATTTGGTAGACTCAGAACTAGTTATTCTAGAAAGGGTTTCTTGTCTTCATTGTCTAACACCAAATAATGCCAAACTGAATGGGAATAAATGAGACCTGAAAGGTCTAATATGTAATAAAAAAATAAAGAACATGCTTTACATTAGGTATGGTACTAAAATAGCAGCTGAGAATAGAGAAATATATTTTGCCTTACATGTTTTTGATTTAATTTTGCTTCATATAGCAAATTCTATATAGAAAGAAGTAAACCTACCATTTCTATGAACACAGTATGCACAAAGGAGATTGAACTTTTACACCACCATCCCAAAGGTGGAAGACGGTCTGTATACTTTTCTAGACCTGAGGAGATCAAACCTCTACACACCACTGCAGTCTGCTTGCATCATGCCCTGTCTGGAAATTCAGAACTAGTTCATAACATTTGACTTGAAGGTCTCAGGCCCCCTGCTGAAGTGTACTCTCAATATGCAGTTACCAGTACCAGGTGCCACTTAACGGATTCATGGGGCATCAAGAATTCTTAACACGTGCCTTACTGTCCTTATAGCACTGCTAAGGGCTTCAAGTTTGCTTTTATATCGATGTCTGGATGAGAAAAGACCAATCTTAATCAATAAAATAGTGCCTCAATTTGTCTTTATCATTCAATTTATCCATGTTCTTAAAGTTTGCCATCTCTAAAAAAACTGTGCCTTGTATTTTGGTCCTGTATCAACAAGCTTAATTTTTTCATGTTGTTCTTACATGCTTATAGGGAAAGGAGAATTCTCTAAATTCCATAGTGGTGTCTCAGATTGATTACATAGTTGAATTACAGTGTGTACTGATACACTAAATAAGTTTTGGGTTGTCATTGGAGTCGTCAAGCAGCATTTTTGGTCTGCTTCAGAAATATTCAGGTATCCACAATCTGTGAAACAGCTGCTGTTATTCATCTGTTCATTTTTATTAGACATTGTTTATTGAACTTGGTGAAAGTTCAGTGTCAAAGTTGAGAGAGCAATAGTATTTTTGAGGGATACAACTATTACTTGCCATCTTTGATAGTGAACTACAGTGGGACTCCCATCAGTACAAACACAAAGAAAAGGTAATTGTCACTTACCTTGTAGCAACTATGGTTCTTTGAGATGTAATCAATATAGATCCCACAGTCCTTGCCTTTGAAGCCTTCAAATTCCAGCTGTTTTGAATTACAATGGAATGGCTAGGAGGTCATGTCGGAGCTTCCCCTTCTGATCTCCCAGTGGAGAGGCACAGGGCATGTACATAGCACCAGCAGACAGAGGTGTTAATGATGTTCTAAGCTCATGTGTATGCACTTCTAGAGTCACAAAATTAATGTGGGGTTTTGTTTTGTTTTTTTTTCCTCCTCAAGAGTATTAAAAGTGTTAAGAAGCAAGCAAGGTTAGGAGAGGTGATTTAGACCTCCAGACTGAAGATAGGAAATGTACTAGGTTTGAATCATGAAATATTTAGCTATTTGCAGTCCTTCATTTCTGCCAGTGAAGTGAACTAGTGTAACAGATAATAGAGTTTGACCCTAGGGATTTTGATGAAAGATATTAAAACAGATACAATCATAAGATGATTAATACATAAATAAGAATTTCAGCTGAGGTAGGACCAAAATAATAACAGATAATTCTAGTGATGTGCCAAAAATGGTGGTTGTCAGATTTATGGTTTAACAAGAGATGAGAGTTGGGGGGAAAGAAATAAGGTTTTAGGGTCAAGGAACATTCCATATTATCAGGCTTTGACAGGCAATTTAAGGTCTGAGAAAGAAGAGTAATAGTAGAGTCAGAGACTTGGAACAAAGAGATATGTCATCTGTAGTGAGGATTTCAGTCTTTGAAGCATTCAGTAATAGATCTTTGGTTGCATTCTGGGGGCTTTTTTGTGTGTTGTTGAACATACGGAGGAGGGTTTAAGGCAAAGACCTGGCAGAGAGGGTCTTAATTCTGCGGTGTTTGCTGTCTGCCTGACTAAACTTCCACTGATGCTTGTTCATCTTAAGTAAGGGTTGCCATGGTCAATACATAGAGGTTGAAAGATCAAAGACAAAACCAAAAGGGATGAAGGATTGTTTTTCAACTGGATAGAAGGACTGAATAAATTGATAACATCAACTACTATAGCAGTGATCTGTTTCAGAGACAGAAGGAACAGAAGCAACAATATACAGTGAATTATTTTCCTTGTATTTTGCACTAATAATTAAAATACATTGTTACAGAATTTTTTTTTCCATTGTATTTTTACTCCACAGTAGCCCTGAAAGACTTATTTTAGCTTTAGAGATAACTGCTGTCAGGGAATGAGCAAACTCATGTTAAACCAAATGCAAATTAGAGTAATTACAATGAAATTAACTTTGGTGGTATTATAGAGTCATTGGAAGAGAAGGAAATACACCACAGATAACACATAACATATGCAATTTCTTGCTATGTTATTCTAGCATTAAGGTGGGGGGTTTTCTGTAATTTTGCTCTTAGTTTAGACATTAATCCCTGGGGATATCAAGGTTCCTTAAGTAGTTCCCCCTAACACCATGGAAGGTTGACTCTGTCCTCCATAATTAGCTTAGCTCAACTTTTTAACATGGTATTATCTTTCTAATAAACATAGTTGTGGTGAATTAAGTAGTTCAGAAACCTAGCTTTATGTGTTATCATTATCAGAGCAAAGTGCCCCAGTGTCTTCAGCTCTGCTAATGGTCTTGGCCTCATTCTGTAGACTAGTGTAGGGAATGGGCATGTAACTGGAGGTTACACAGTGTGTTGGTGACAGCATGAAAAGAAGTGTTTGTGTTTTAGGTTAGTCCTGCAACACCCACAGCACCCTCCTTCTCCTCTTGCATTGTTTCTTTGCCCTTTCTGGCTAACTAGAATGAATCCATCTGCTAGTGAAATCATTCATTTTAGTGGGTTGTTTAGGAGCTCACTTAAATTACTTGTCTCTTCCAAAGGGTCAAAAATAAATGTAAAAAAAAAAAATTAATAAAAGGACATAATTACTGCCTATCCTTTTGAACATTGATTTGAGATTGGTAAGAGACTCAAAATGAGACTGGTGAGCTTTCTGTCAACTGTGTACACCGAAAGCACTGTATCATTAAAGTTCAGTGGTAGTAATTGCTTAGTGCCATGGCTAAGTTGAACTATTAGTCTGTCAATGCTTGTTCCTGTAATTTAATTTTTTAATCTATGAGTTGCTATTCTCCTGCGAAGCGTGGAAAGCCATTATTTGCAGGATTTGTCATTGTGGTTAAGAGCATCAAGTAACCTGTATCCTTTACCACCAGCAATGCATCTGTTTGGCCTCAACTGGCAGTTGCAGCAAACTGAAAATGATACATTTGAAAATGGAAAAGTGAGTTCTGATACTGTGCCAACACATCCTGTAACAGTACCAGCTGGAGAAAACGGTAAGTGAAACGGGCACCACTTTCTTTCCTTCTTTCAGATCATTTCCTTTCCTCATGTCTTATTTACACTGGCAGACCTTAACACTTTTCCTCCAAAACTCTATACATTTTATGGAAGTACAGAATGTTTTTAAGTAATATTAGCTTTCAATATGTATGATATGTAGATATTAAACAAGAGTTATATTTCAATTGAGTAGATCACACTGTTCCTCCTACCTAGTATGTAGACTGGTGGATCCTGGGCAATAATGTTGGTCTTACTAGGAAAGCTGTCTGTCAGCCAAAATTCCTCATTTTTACATGTTATGTTTCCTGATGCTAGAAGAGCTCTCATCACATCTGGAGAAGCAGAACCTCCACTTTGATAATGTAATGATGGTTGTGGGTCCACGGAGGTGACAGGGTGGTGCTGAGGCTGGCTCAGACTACCCTTCTGGAGGGGGCTGTTGTCTCTTGCTGCAGAAATGGCCACAACAAAACCAGGGAGCCTGAGGTGACAGGATACACTATTTCATACGGAGAACCTGATACCAAGATTCAGTCTTTGGGAGTCCCAGTGAGCTCTGGATAGTTTTCAGACAACAGCCT
The DNA here is from genome assembly GCA_024605025.1 of Megaceryle maxima. Taxonomy (NCBI): domain Eukaryota; kingdom Metazoa; phylum Chordata; class Aves; order Coraciiformes; family Cerylidae; genus Megaceryle; species Megaceryle maxima. The sequence continues at coordinate 48,356 of JANHGN010021439.1, read as the reverse complement.
TGTTCTGTGATGGGGGGTACATAATCTTTTTCTGAAGAGCTGGCTCCAGAGGAGGCACTTCAGGGAGGTTTTGAATATTTTTGAAGCTTCTCTCTTAGCTTGTCTTTAGAAGGCAACTTATGATCAAGGAGCTTCCTATGGCATGATGACCTTGCTATGCAGTGGCTTATGTTTTTCTCTGCAGATAACAATGCAATTCATTGCAATAACAATTCTTCTTTTTTAAAAATATTATTTCTGAAAGATAATAGGTCATGCATAGTACGTTTGTTTGTTTTCTCAAAGTCTCTAGCATATATTACTGAGTCTGAATCATCCAGACAATATATAAAGTAAAACCAAAACAACTTTATTAATTTTTCTGTAGGAGGTTTTAAAATACAAACCACATAAAGGGATTATTTTTTATCGACCTTTTTCCATGTTGCCCTTTAAGATTCTCAAAACATTTAAGAGCCTGTGCACTTTTGGCTATCAGAGGCTTTAAAATCAATAGGTTTTGAATGGAAAACTTGATTTAAATGGTTGATGAATGCGGTGTTTGCTTCATTACACAAAAATCCATTTTCCCTTTCACAAGGTAGAGCTGACCTCCTTACCACTGAGGAGGAGGAAGTCTCTGCCAGCAGTTGACATCTTGAAAATTTTTCAAGTTATCACAGCTCCAAGTTAAAAAAAAGATAGGGCTCTGTTCATTTTTTTTGTTGTTTTTTAAAGCATATGAACCTTTTCCAGTAGGATTTTTTTTTTTTTTTTTTTTTTTTTTTTTTTCATTTCCTTTACCTTACTGCCTTTTTCTTGCACTGAGATATTAATTCTCTCTTACTTGGTTTGGATGAATAGCAAAAAGCTACTGTATGGTTAATGAATATTGATGCTGCAGTGACAGCTCATCATCCAGTCCCACTGTCTTCTGCCCTCAGTAGCCAATATACTTTCTTGTATAATGTATTTGTAAATAATTTATAAATACAAATTGTTCTTTATAACTTGATGATTTTTAATTTCTTTTACAAATTAAAACCTGAAATACTTTGCCTCAAAAAATAAAAGGAAATAACAAGTATATCAAGTACCATTTTTCCTTCCAATACTGTACAAGAGAACAGGGTTAACTTCATCTACTCTTAAAATGCTGTCCTTTGCAGAATATGGTAAGTGTTCATTTATCAGCATACATCAATACTGAACAACAGACAGACCAGAGAATACACATTTTAAACCACAGAAGGAACATTAAGCAGAAGGGAAAGTGTGATGACTAGGTGTGAAATTCAAGAAGGGGGACCCTGTGCTATCATACTAATTACTGAAAACAGTAGGAAGAATCAATAAAGGCATGATTTGGATACTTGGACAGCTAAACAACTTTCAGTACTGCCTGCCTATAGCCCTGTGGTAATATCTTGATAGTCTGATTTAGGTGAGAGAAATTCCCAGTGTTGCATGGGCATTTTCCTTGAGACTCTCTCATCTAAACTTTGGATAATTGTAGGCCTGCTTTTATCAGAAAATCATAGCCCACAGTGTCCCAGATCCCAGGTATTCCTTTGCCATTCAGAAGGACAAGTACTTTGTGTGATGAAGGAGCAAAGCTTAAACTTGAAAATGCATCGTTACCTCTGAAGAAAATTCAGCTGTGGTTTACCTAGAAACATCTAGTCATAAATTGACAGTAAAAACATCTTGAATCGCTCTCAAATGCGAATCATTTGTTAAGTGAAGCTTCAATCTCTAAACAAGCCTTTTCCAAAGGTTTTTTGTTTGTTTCTTTTGTGGATTTTTTTTTTTCCTCTCCCAGTGCTTCTCCCTATATGAACTGCAAACTGCTGGCAACGTACCACCTGCTTATCTAGAAAGGCATGACTCGGGGCTGCATAAGGTGGCATAAGAATGTGTGTTTTCCATGGATATGATGAATTTATAGACCATTTGAGTTTAGGTTCTCCAAAGTAATTTGTAAGTCATGCTTAATCAAATACAAAGATTTACATGGAGTACATCAGTGCTTTTATCTGTTTTTATAACTAGAAAAGAGCTTGTTTAACCATTGTGTTTTAGCAGTTGGTCACATCTCATGTGTTACTGGCTTTATTTTATGTAATAAAATCTTTGTGCAATTCAGAAATACCTTATATAACTGCAGATTTTTTTTTTAAATGCAAGAGAGAAAAAATGTAAATGGGAAAATGGGCATTTATTTTGACTTTGATGCACTTCTTCTGATTATAGTCATGAAAATACTTCATACCTGCTTTATCTGATATGTATTGATCTTTTTTGGTTTTTTTTACATTATCTCATGTTAATTAAAGGTATAGTGACTTCTTAAGTAGGTGTTACGGTTTGGGGTTTTTTTTTAAAAAGGTATATTTTTAAGGAGGATTTTAATTTCCTTTCTTGAAGGCGTTGTTACAGAAGGATATATAGCCAATGTCTCACAGTAAAAGACCTGAGTAGAAGGTTATTCAGTGGAATGGGGGAAACATGCTATTGACTGACTGTAAATCCAGCCTTGCAACCTAATATTTTAATTCTGCCTTTGAAGGATGGAAAATTATATTATGTGTGACACTACACAGCAATTATTGTTGAGCATTTTATGTGTTTTGATTATGCATTCATTTTGATCCTGTGTTATACATACTCAGTTATTCACAGTATATCTTGTGTTTTAATCTATAGAATGTTTGCAGATAAGGAGAGGGAGTTTGGTTTTATGTCATTTTAGTGATATTTGTGAATTATTTTTGTTGTATAATAGTTAAATATTGTAACTCAGGATGTTGTCCACCCTTACTTCAGACAGTACAAATATAATTTACAAATACAAAGCATAATAAATCTTTTACCTAATAATTAGCCATAATGCATTAGATTATTGGTATCACAAATGCATCATATAGTGATTTTATATATTAGATAGCATGTGATACAGCAAACTAATGTATTTTGTACATTAAATAATAGTACATATATATCTAGGAATATCTAGGAATATAAATACAAATCATTTACTTAAAATATTTATGTGTATCTGTATTATTGTCTTCTGGGGAGGGTCTGTGAAAGAAATTTTTGGGGTAAAGAAGACATATAGTGAAAGAGAAAATACTCATGAAGCTAGATATAAAATTTGTTTTCCTGTTAGGACTGTTTTGTCACTATGGAATTCTGTGAATGAACGTGACATTTCATATTTTGCTTTCAAGCTGTGTATAAGAACTGCTACTGTTCAGAAAGTGAAAAGGAAAATATGACACTACTAAGATTTTTCTTTTGCCCACTGAGATACAACAGAGAGCAAAAAGTAATTTGTGCCCTATTCTTAGGAGGACAAAAACTAGTGATGATTTTAAGAGAGGTGGTGTGGCATTAAAGGGGCTTGTGGCTACAGGATAAGACTGCCTCTTTTTTTGTGAAGAAAATGGGAGTTCCTATCTGCCAAGGATAAGTGTTGAAGCCCAGCAATAGGCATTCCTGGGAAGTTGGTCACAATGTTTGATAAAGTGCATCTGCTCGAGCTGTCTAGTTCATCTTTTCAGTAGTAGGAGGCTGCTGGTTTTCATTTCAAATGTAGAAATAGGGGAAGCTGTGATCAATAGTGCAAACAAGTGTTTATTGTTTGGTGATTACCCATCATCAGTGTGTGAATTTATACAACGCAACATGTTTAAATTTGAAGGAAGTGGTAAGAAACAAATGCTTAAATGAACCAAAATAGTGATACAGATCCATCTTCTAGAATAACATAGGGATGCTGGGAAAGGTGAAGTCCAAAGTTAGAAAAGCATCAGACTCATCCTGAAAAGTGTAAAATGAATTGTTTCTCCATGATCAGATATTTCATTGTCTCTTCTCAGGAGCTTACTGACCAATCTGATGATCCTGTAAGTGAGACATTTTTGGTGACTGCAACCCATTGTGGCACAGCTCTAATGATGATATAAGCTCCTACTCAAGGCATCTCAGTAGTACTTCTCTACCTGTTTAATTCAGCAACAGTCTCAGTTCATCTTGGATGCACAAAAGTGAGGAGGATCAATCTGTGACCTCACCTGGCATTTCAGATTTTAATCTATTTTTTTAAAGTCTAAATGTTTGCAAAAAGGTTGTGTCAGTTTGTTCCATCAAATGATGAATAATGTAGAATTTGAATATAAAAGGCAGGCCAGCAACAGAGCGTTGTCTGTTCTTCAGAGTGCTTGTACACAGACAAGTCAGCATCGCTTGAACATGTTCATCACATTCAGATGGGTTTAATTAAGTCTTTATAATAGACTAGCTGCTGAAAAAAAAAAATAACAGTAACTACAGTTCCATTTTTTTCTATATGGCTTCACTCAAGGCTCACCTTGATGTATCAGCTGCTTAAATGTGACATTACTTACTTCAGAGTTGACGCATTGGTAAGCAAGTTCTTACATCTTAGATTTGACAGCACTAATTCCATCAGATCAAAGAAGGCTCTGACTGTGGCACCAGCTTCCTGGACTGCCTATGTCCAGCCACATGGCTTGGAATCAGTGCCTGAACACCAGATCCGAGTCTTTGGCCTCAGACTTGATACAAAGTCATCTAAACCATCCCACATTTTAAAGCTACATGGTGACTGTTTCTATAAACCACTTGTTTAGTTCATCAGTCTTAGTAGTTCTGTTTCATACAAAAGTGGCAGGTAGAAAACACTACCACAACTAAACCACAATTTTTTGCTTACAAGCTTTGAGAAAGGTTTGTAAACTTTGCCAGATTTAGCATGTGCCTGTGCCATACAACCAGGGGCAATGTGGAGATCTCAGACCTATCACAGACTTGGGCTGTCCCTAGCATCCAGCCTAGTGTGGTGCAGAGCCATCACAGAATCATCGAAGAGTTTGAGTTGGAAGGAAACATAAAGATCATCCAGTTCCAATGCTCCTACCGTAGTCAGGGACACCTTCCACAAGCTCAGGTTGCTCAAAGCCTCATCCAATGAAGCCTTCAAAGGATGGGCTTCCCCAGCCCCTCTGGCAACCTGTTCCAGTGCCTCACCACCCTCATAGTGAAGAATTTCTTCCTTACATCTAATCTAAATCTAACTTCTGTCAGTTTAAAGCTATTACCCCTTGTTCCATCACTACATGCTCTTGTAAAAAGTCTTTGGCTTTCTTGTGGGCCCCTTTTAGGCACTGGAAGGCCACTGGTTTGTATTCTCAAGGCTGAACAACTCCAACTCTCTCAGCCTGTCTTCATAGGGGAGGTGCTCCATTCCTCTGATCATCTTTGTGGCCCTCGTCTGGACTTGCTCCAATAGATCCATGTCCTTCTTGTGCTGGGGACCCCAGAGCTGGATGCAGTACTCCAGGTTGGGTCTCAAGAGAGAGAAGAATAGAGGAGGAGAATTACTTCCCTCAACCTCCTGATTCCGTCCAGGATAAGAGCTGGCTTTCTGGGCTGCAACTGCATATTGGCAGGTGATATTGAGCTTCTCATCCAAGAGTACCCCCAAGGCCTTCTCCACAGGGCCTGGACTGGAACAGTTTTACCCCTTTCATGTATTTGATGGTGCTTCACCAGGATGGTACAGAGCCTTGCAGAGTGGATGCTACTGTTCTGTACCCGAGCTGCAGCATACATTCAGTCTCTGTTGCCTGGACTTACCCACTTCAACAAAATGTTTATTGGGAGTATCTAAAGTTTATGACTTTATTTTTATCTTTTTTAATGCTGCAACCAGTAATCCCTTTTTTTTGTTGTTGTCAGTGTTTGACATCACGTGTCTTTTGCATGTTAGCACCTTCTTTCCTTTTTCTGGGTATTTCCAAGCTATCATCATTGGCCTCCTAAGGCTAACTGATAGTTGTACAAATGCTTTATAGAGAAAAGTCATTAATGTCCTTCAGTGCTATGTTCTTATTCCTAGGAATGGGCTTGCAGGATAAATACATATTCATGATAAAGAAAATAGTGAAAGTACCAGATTTTGACATGCTATTATACATTTTATTTGGGAGGCAGTGTGGACAAGGAGGTGGTAACATGCTTTGGGCTGAGGCTAGGTAATGCAGAGGATGTAGGTATTATGGGGAGCAAAGGCATAAGGACATAAACACAGTGGAGCAAGAAATATTGCCTTTTTGCAGGGGAACATAAAAAACAAATAAACAGGAGACAGTGCTGTAGTATTGTATAAATGCTCTGATATTTAATGTAGAAAAGACTGTATATTAGTTCTCTTGACTGCTTCCACTTATGTATCTGTTATTCTTAAAATCTGTATGCTGCATTTCCCTTTACTTTATACTTTTTTAATGTGAGGCTTCATACTGGAAAACCCCTATTAAAATACTTGGGGGAAAAAAATGCCTACTTTAATATAGATCCTAAACCACTTTTTTTAATTCTGGTGCATATGGAAGTTACAGTATTTTTATATGGTAGGTATTTGTGGTATCCTGCCTTTTTTATTTCCAAATCAGTGAAACCCCTGAGATCTTATATTCAGAAAGATTATAAGGTAACTTTTTATCTGAGATCATTCTAAACATTTGATTGTTTATATGAAAAGTGCTTGAAAGCAAGAAAGAAATACTAATTTTTGATGTCTTCTTATTCTCACCTGTCAGGAAAATTAGGGGGATTTGCACAAGAAAACAACACTATAGATTCTGGAGAACTTGATATAGGCCGAAGAGCAATACAAGAAGTTCCCCCTGGGATTTTTTGGAGATCACAACTCTTCATTGATCAGCCACAATTTCTAAAATTCAATATATCCCTTCAGAAAGATGCATTGATTGGAGTATATGGCCGAAAAGGCTTACCACCTTCACACACTCAGGTGAGAACTACTTGCATTAAAAGTAGGACACATTATTGAAAAGTGTGAGCTTGTATCTTTTTTTTTCTTTGTGTCCTTTTTCTTTCTCAGAATTACATCCTTTTCCATTTTGCTGATTTTTGTTTTTACTTTTTATACTTTATTGATTTAATGTGACATCTAAAACGTTTATAATATTGTAAATGATGGGATGTAAATTTAGGGGGGGGGAGGGGGTGGGTGATATTTTTATTGATGAGCTGTTCTGAATTCTGTAAGCAATGATGCTGCTTCAAATAAATTCTGCATGAAACAACTCCATATAGGTACTTTCTTCTTCTGTGGTATATAGACACATCTTTAAAAAACAGAAGCAGACAAATGCAGCATCTTACGGCCACACATGTGGTTGAGAGTGCCTGGTAAAGAGCACATTAACCAAATTACCAAGCAAGAAGACAACAGTTTTCTAAGGAAGTTTCAGTTTGTTCTATAAGCAAATGCTACAGTATTTATAGCTTGATGTCTCACTAAATAAATACAGGAAAGAAAAAACGGGTAATATGTGTCTATGAAAATAGAGTGAGTTGGTGTTCTAAAAGTGTCAGTCTTCACTAGACAGATAGTACCTTGAAACTTTGTTCTTCGGTGTTGCAGAGGATTTATTCTGCTCCACCCCTCACAAGGTTTCTAATGACACTCTTTATTGCGTATGGTCATGCCCAGTAACAAAGAAATGCCATAGTTAATCCGTGGTTATAGAAAAGGTAAAGTATAAAAGAATGAATAGTCTTCTGCATTGGCAGGAGAAAGGGAGAATCATTGTCTGAGATAATATTTTATAATCAATTGTATTCAGATTTTACCCTCCAAGTTTACATTTCTTCCAGTTCCCTATTTGTCCAAGAGCTGGCTCTGAACCATTTTTCCTCCTGAAAAGTTGAGCTCATGCTCTTCTACCCTATTTAGAGAACTCTGCAACATTTTGCTGATTTATATCTTGTTAAGTGTATCGTTTTATCCTGGACACAACTCTTAAGTTTATCAACCTGATGGTGTAGTTGGAATGAAGCTTGACTGATATGCAGTTGCAACAGAAAATCTGTAACTACAAAATTCAAATATTTTATTTTAATCCCACTTTAAAAACATTTTTATTTGCATGCTACTGCACTATTGAAATTTACTTTGTTTTTATTTTGGGCACAGCTTTTAAATGGCCTAGAACATAGAAATATTGCCAATTATCTTACCTATTTAGTAGTCACAAACCACAGAGTAAGAATAAGGGTCAGCAAAGGAGTTTCATGTGGCTAAATGCACAGAATGTTACCTTAGCTTTATTTTTTAGTTTAGTTGCCATTAAACTACAAACAATTTACTGAAGGCAGAAAATGCACTTATGTTTATTTAAAAATTTGATACTTATAAAAATGATGAAATGGATTTTCTTCAAAATTTCACATATGAGCACCCACCCTCAGGCTGACAACAAGCACAAGAAATTCCAGCTCAAAGAAAATGGGTTCATAAAAGTTACCAGCCATTGGAAATAGAGGGTTGGAATACAAATGCCATCTCAATGATAATAATAAGAACAGGAGCTAGGGGAGTACATGTGTGGTGAGAATGAGTAAAACTGAAGACACTGATCTGGACTGTGCATTTATATGAGAAGATATGCAAGTAGATACATCTACAAAAAGTGATCCTTACTTGACTCCTTCTCCTGGCAAAAGATTGAAAGAGGAGTGCCCTTTTTAAAAAAGGAGATACCGAAATCTGTTTCCCATCATCTGTGTTATACAGGCTCCTTTTCTTTTGGATTCCTGCTGCCTAAGTGCTTATTCATCTTTAAGTATTATACAGCAGAAAGAATCATATGCAAATCCTGCTACTGTATCTTCTGTAGTTTCTGGGACATTTTGGGTATATTGTTCCCAGTATATAGGTCAAGCTGTCTTGTCCTATTTTTGGCTAGTATATAGTTAGAGTATTTTTTACAAACCATTTGACTGACACTTGATACCTTGAAAAATTAGGCATGCTTACTTATCAGTGCCCTCATGAACTTCTAAGGCTGCTGAAGGTTCCCAAGGGCACAGGGTTATCAGAATGTTTATATAGCCTTGAATTCAATGATTTCTGGTTTAGGTGCCTGAGATAAAGCATGTATGTAATCTCCTATAAATGCAGTTCTAGCGAGCAATTGGAGTTGTTTTTGTGATTATGCTCCTGTGCGGGGCGGGGAGTAAAATACTTCTCAATGGTATAGGCGTTTCTGCAACAAAGTCCTAATCACAGGACTTTAATGAAGATACAGCTTGTACTGGTAAAATATGTATTTTCTAATGTTTCAAATGAAATAGAACATTGAGGGGTTTACAGTCTTAAATCTGTTTCTTGTTTTCTTATCTCTCCTAACCCTTATGGCTTGTACAGAAAAAAGTCCTTAACTGCAAGCCAGGCATAGCTGGCAGGGGCAGACTGATACCTAATTCTGAGCTTAACTGCATCCTTCCATCAGACAAATCACCTTACTTGTATAACTCCAAGTGTCACAGGAACATGTTAGAAAAAACACATGAATGTCCATGCTGCGTCTGATCAAAGGTCCGTCTAACCCAGCATTCTGTCTGTGATGGTGGCCATTAGCAGATATGTAGAGATTAATGTGGCAGCATGACAGATTTGTAGTTGTTCTTACTGTACTCTCCTGGCCTCCAGCATTTTAAAGGCTAAAGGACTTCCTGAGTCAAAGGTGCTGTCTTTGTAGTTTACAACCTTCGATAGATCTTTTTCGCTGTGAATTTGTGTGGTAACCTTGGTATCTACGGAAGTTTTTGGCATCTGTGACATTTGCAGCAAGGAGTTTCATGGCTTAATGACACATCTTACACTGTACTCCTTGGTGTGTTTTTAGGCAGCCTTCTATTAGTTTTAGTTTGACATCCTGTTGGTAGTGTTTTGGGAGAAGCAGTAGAGAGTTTCTTGCCAGTTTCTTCTCCATGCCACCCTTGAGTCATAGATCTGTAGTATCCTCAATGAGTTGTATTTTTTCCAGTCCATTTAGTCATTCTTTATATGAAAGCTGCTTCAATCCTTTGATCATCTTTCTCCTTTTCTGAATATTCTCCAGTTTTACTGCAGCCTTTTCAAGATGAGGGGACCAGAACAGCATGAAACATAGTAAATGTTTAACTACAGTGGTTTCATACAATGCTTTAATGATGTCTGCTTTTTTTTTTTTCCCCCCCAATCGTAGAACTGATACTTCCATAGATCTGTCTACCATAGCTCCAAGATCTCATTCCAAAATGATGAAAGTTGGCTCTGAGCCCATCTCTGGATGTGTAAAGCTAGGGTTGTTTCATGAGGACTTTGAAAAGTAGGATCTTGCCCATATATATCACTTCATGTCTGCATCTCTTGAATGCTATCTGCCCTTATCTCTCATCACAGAATGACAAGTGCTAATAACAGAATTTATGCAAATGAGCAACTGCTGCCTGTTTCTCAAACGTCAGGATCTGAATTTTCTGATCTTATGTTAAGTAATAGAGAACTGATTACTACCTGCATTCTGCCAGCATTGATAAAGTTTCCTTACCAGCTGTCCCCTTCCAATATCTTTGTTTATATGCATACGATACCCTATGCGTGCAGCCACAACACCATCTTCTGTAGCTCCCTCCTTACGGCTTCGGTGTTTCTATGAATGTCTTGTCTTCTCTCCATGTCACTTTTGGCTATAGTGCAAAACTTGCGTATTACATTTGCCACTTTGTTCTCGGCTTCTCTCCCGGACCCCTTTGCCTCTTTATCCACCTCTTTTTTTTGTATCCAGTTAAAACCAGACAGTGACTAAAAGGAAACTGGAGTCTTATCTTTCCATAGCTGTACAACCTCTGATGCCAATTATCCTGTCACTGCCATGGATGTAATGAAAGTAAGATGGAAATGAGCTTTGGGAGAGATCTCAAGAAGTCTTTTAGTTTACACCCTCGTCTTGGAAGATCAGCTTATCTAAACCATTTCTATTAGTTGCTTAACATTTCATGATAAAATAATAACAGGATGCAGTAAGTTTAACTCTTCTTCTGTCCCATAATTCAAAGCAACAGGGGATGGTTTGATATATTGTAATCAGGACAGAGATTTTGATTGTATTTCTGTATTCTCTTTAGTTACCAAAATCAGTCTCAAGCACAGTAACTGTGTGTGTGTCACAAACTGATCTGAGATCCATAGTTTTCTCTTTCTGGGGAATCATAAATTAATCAACCAGAAATAATTGACGGTGGCTGTCCATTCAAAACCCAATCAATGCAAGCCTGAAAGTCTTTGTGACACTTTCTAAAAATGTCAGTTCCAGTGCATCCAGAGAATCAATATGTTTATTTAAAGAGACTTTAAGAATAAAAAAAAGGACGTTGGTTTAAAGCAACACTGAATAGAGTGGTAGGACAAATAAGTGCATTTAGAGTCAATATAAAGGTAATTAATTTACCCCCATAGGAGGAAAATAAAACTGGTGGGGTTTTTGCTTATAATTTTTTTTCCAGTCTGTTTCTGTTCTCGTGTCCTAAATATGAAAAAAACAGTCTTTAAAAGGGTTAAGATCAATTATTGTTTGCTTTTTTTTTTTTTGGGGGGGGGGGCAGACTGAACAGTAAATTCCCCTCTATATGGATTTTAAAATGTAATCTAAAATGGTGTTCTGATAATGGCATATGTCCTTATTACATTTCAGCTACAAAATCATTAATTGTACCATGCTTGTCTGCCATTAGTCCACTCTTTGTGGTCAATCAACTAGTATAAGGACTTGTTACTGTATCAAAAATACGTTTTTCTCCTGAAATTGTCCTTCTATAAAAAAGGATCCTCTGCAGTATACAAACTACAAGGTCACTCAGAATCTCCATTAATGATTTGTTAAAACTCAGAACCTCCAAGCTTTCTCTTTTTTAAAAATATTGAAAAACATGACCAGAAAGAAGTGTTCTTGATTTAGAGAGAAGGAAAAAAAAAACAAAAAAACCAACCTGTGTTTCTCTCTTGCACAAAATAGAATAAATATTTAATTCTCTGACAAATTAGAATGTTGAATGGTTCTGAATAATTGGTGCTCTCCCAAAACCGTTGCATTCATCTTCATGTGATGCAGCATGTACATTGAGAGTGACAGCATACCGAGGTACTGGCTTTTGCACATCCTAATCACATTACGTTCTATTCTGCTTGTTCAGACATAGCTTGGAAAGGTGTCTCAGGTGTTGGTAGAGGCATATTAACTATACATTGCCTTCGTATCCCGACTGGTAAGAAGATAATTCTGATTACTGGGGAGGAGCATTCTTACAATAGCAATGAATTTTGGCCTTCAGTTTCAAGAAGAGAACATAAGTACTTAAACCCTTACTCTGGGACAAAGACTATCATGTTTTCTTTTGTCCCAGGAGCAGTTTCTGAAGGTCACAAGTCACGGTGTAAAACTACTGATACTCTGGCCCCAGTAACCAATGTTATCGTAGCTTAGGTGAATCGGCGATTTCACATACTGGCCTTTAATAGCCCCTGGATGTAATTCCATTTGAGAGAGATCTCAGACGTGTGAGAAGATTGAAGGTTTATGTGTTAGAGTTCACTTCATACAATAAATATGCTTCAGAGTAAAAAGGAAACTGTGGACAGAATCATCAGGAAAAGCAGAGACTCTCTACCACAAGCAAGAACGCTCTTTAATTTTCCTACCTGTTTAATCTTCCTATATACACATTGATCTTTACATGATAAATTTGTAGAAGACATCTTTCAAGCCATGACAGCAGACTTCCAGAGAGCCTACATCAGCACAGGGCCTGGAGCAAATTTAGCCCTCCAGGTGTTAGCCGTGCTAGTCGGGATTAGCAGGCATAAAACCTTATGTTGTGAGTTAGCTTGTTCTATCAGCTGAGATGCTGCTACATTTTTCCAAGCCCCACTGATTATAGAATCATTTAAGTTGGATGATGATAGTTAACAATTTGATGGCTGTTGACAAAACAGTATGTGCTATCCATGGACCAGAGGTATCATATTTTTTGTCAGTTTGTCATTCTTAACAGTTGGAAGGTTTTATGTTTTCCATCTCCTCTTTTGGGCTTCTGTGATAGGAAGTAAAGCTGTTGCTCTCCTTTCTCCAGAATGTCTGAAAGGGGAATTGAACGATATAATCTTTCTGCTGAAACTAAATGAAAAGCAAAGTAGACTTCTGGTGTTGAGTGTTATTATTAACCTGTATGTATATAATACACTTTCAAAGTTAGCTCTCCCCTATAATTCATGTGATACTCATGACTGCAGATATGTTTCATCTGGTGTCTTCATCCCACAATATATTTAATGGGTTCATTGGCCACTTGTCAACAAAAAGGCTACTTATTCTAATAAGCATGAGGACTAGTTAGCATTTTTGTTTGAAGTCTTAACAAGGAGCAAAGAAATAAGCAAGGTTTGGTTTCAGCTCCTGCTTCCTTGCTCCAAAGGAAACTCTTGGTCAAAATACAAGCTTGTTGTCACGATGTTGTGGGGAAGCTGTCGGTCCCATGGGTCATCTTGTGACTTGTCAAACTCCTGTCTGTTCTTCCCTGCAGTATGACTTCGTGGAGCTCCTGGACGGCAGCCGGCTGATTGCTAGGGAGCAACGCAACCTGCTAGAATCAGAGCGAGCGGGGCGGCAGGCAAGGTCTGTCAGTCTCCATGAGGCAGGTTTTATCCAGTATTTGGATTCTGGCATCTGGCACCTGGCCTTTTATAATGATGGGAAAAATGCGGAGCAGGTGTCTTTTAATACCATAATTATAGGTAAGCATAATCTTCAAAGCTCTTACTGAATGCTAGACTCCAGTCAGGTTTTTTAGGAATGCAGAGATAAGTTCCCCTAGTTAGATGACATGACTTCTTTTTCACTTGTTTTCCATTCATAGTGTTTCTACTGCTCAGAACAAAATCCAGAGTATCTATTTTAATTACTTGGTTTAAGGTGTAAGGAGTGTATGTACCTTCTTGTAAAAGTACACTGTTTTGAAGTATTTGTTAAATGGCAAGCATTGGATTTTAAGCATGGAGCTCATATGGTTTTACCATTATAATTTGAGCCTTTTTGTTGGAATGTAGTGCCCTAAGACACTAGAGGCACCAGCAACAGATAATCACAGCTATTCATGCTCATCAAACAAACCAAACATAAACACTTCTCTTGGAGCAAGAGCGTGCTATCAATTAGTACTAGTTTAAATTACAGGTACTTCATGCAATGGGCATCTGTGAATTCTCCTCCTTTTTTTTCCCCTTTAGAGTCTGTGGTGGAATGCCCCCGAAACTGCCATGGTAACGGCGAATGTGTTTCTGGATCCTGCCACTGTTTTCCTGGGTTTCTGGGCCCTGATTGTTCGAGAGGTAAATCAACCCAGTGCTTTTCTCAAGTCAGTTTAAGTGAGCACGAGGACAAACGCATTGGGAAAGCAACATGTGACTTGCTTTGTAGATGTTCTTCTTTATAATGCTTTGGTGAGGAACTTAGTTTTAATTTTTCTGCCTTGATTTATTTTACAGCAGCCTGTCCAGTGCTGTGCAGTGGCAATGGGCAGTACTCCAAAGGACGCTGCCTGTGTTACAGCGGCTGGAAGGGCACCGAGTGTGATGTGCCTACAACTCAGTGCATCGATCCCCAGTGTGGGGGCCGGGGCATTTGCATCATGGGCTCCTGTGCCTGCAACTCTGGATACAAAGGAGAAAACTGTGAAGAAGGTAGATGAGTAAATATTTACCCCAGCACCTGCTGTTATTGGTCAGGTTTCCAGCTGGCACATCGAGCTCTGTTGATTTTGCTAGATCTAGATCATACACAGTAATGGTGTTTCTTAAAAAATCATTTTAGAATACTAAAATCAATTTTGGGAATCACTAGTATCGCTGAATTCTACAGAATTATTATACTTTATTTATTCTCAACTAATCAATGGGAAAATTGTTAAAAATGTGATATCTTTTTGCTTGTCAGTGTATTTATATTTACTTTTTCTGGCTAAGGTCAGCTAAGAAGAAGGCACACAAAAAAGAGGTGCTGGAATACAAAAAGACTTTCTGAATTTTCACAGGAAAAAATAAATCATTAATGTATTGCATTTGTTAGTGATCTTTTCCACCAACCACATTGTGGAAAGTGCTGATTCAAATGCATCAGAGTGAAAAATGACACGTCATTTTTATATTCCAGAGATGTGCATAATAATATTCGTTCTGGTGTGCTGCAAAATGCAGTTCATTTTCCATTCTTTTTTTTTTTTTTTTTTTTTCTTAGGGAGTAAAAAGCACCATTTTCTTCCTCAATCAAATTGATTTTATTGATCTCCACATACAAAGTAATGCAATTAAGTCTCTGGAATTAAATTTTCAGACCATTGACCCTACAAGTGTAACATTTTATTGAGTCAAATTGCTAAATTAAATCTCGTCATCTAAAGCACATTAAAGTGAATTAAGACAGATAGACAGTATGCAACTCATTTATTTCTGAAACAAGCTGAGGGTCCTGTACAGCTATCAAAACTCCAAGGCAGTGGATCGGGTCAGTTGATACCAAGTACTGCAGGAAATCCAACACTTGTTACAATATGATTAAGCAGAAGAGAGATCAGTTGTCCAAGACCCAAAGCCAACCTTGTTGTAAATCAGAAAATCAGCAAACCTTGAAAGGTTCCCATTAACTCAGTAGTAGCCTGTAATTGTCACAATATCAGAAAGTTCACAGTACCAGAAAGTGATGTGGAAACAAAGTGGTGTTACAAAGAAAATTGCTACTGTGCAATTAGTGACAATAAAGACTGATTTACCTCATAGCCAGAGAGGAGAGGCTAGCATCAAGATACCTTGGTCCGCTTTGTCTTTTCCTCACTCAGTTGCAATGAAAGGAAGCTGAACTTCTCAGCTTCAACCTACTAATGTTTACTTTTAAGATGAGTGCAATGCTGCCTAATTCACAAGGTCTTAAAATGTGGATTAAACCCAGAAGTGCATCTGAGGGTCGATTACTGTTGTTAGGAATTACGACCTTTCTCATCTTCTTGCAGCGGATTGCTTGGACCCAGCCTGCTCCAGCCACGGCATGTGCATCCATGGTGAGTGCCACTGCAACCCAGGCTGGGGTGGCAACAACTGTGAAATCCTGAAGACAATGTGTCCTGACCAGTGCTCTGGCCATGGCACCTACCTTCAAGAGAGTGGTACCTGCACATGTGACCCCAACTGGACGGGTCCAGATTGCTCCAATGGTAAGGGTTAAAAGCACTTATATTTTGTCAAATGATAACATCTTGAATAGCAGCATGTTAATGACATTATTGTGTTAGAACCAGACCTGCTGTCCTGATGGATGTCTTTGACTTGACTTCAGTATGAACTGTGAATTGATTCAAAAGTTCAAAAAAATTGATTAAGTATTTGAAAATCAATATATTTGTAAGTGTCTTGGTTTCTCTGGGATCGAATCATAGGCCTGCCATGGCAGGTGGGCTGTTAGCTGTTTACAGTCAGCCAGGAGCTTAAGCTGTGAGGGGGAAAAAGCCAGGGAAGCTGACATGAGTTGGCCACATGCGTATCCCATACCACAGATGTCATGCTTATTATAAAGGGGAAAGTTTGCTGACAACAGGGGCTTCTCCTCTCCCCCATCCCTGGAGGGCCTCACTCATCATTTTGCTCCCATAGGCTGCTTTCCCATTTATTGTGACCACCATGCATTCAGTGGGCTGAGTATAAATTTGTAGACTTTATAATGGTATTAGTATTATTAGTTTCACTGTTTCATTAAATCCATTTTCATTTCAACCCATGGCTCTCTCCTTCTCCCAATCCTCCTTCCTGGTTGTGCAAGGATCATTGGGTGACAGAACAGCTGCTATAGTTTAGCCCTGGATACAGGCTAAACGGAGACAGGTGGTATCTTTTAGCTGCCTTCACCTGCTAACTTCAGGTACTTCACATTTTGGTTCAGAGAGTTCTTTGCAAGATACATGGATCTATGCATCATCTTAGCTAATACATCTATTTAGAAACTTAAAACTACAGTAGTGAAACTCAAGACAGACTCATTTTTAAAATCTCTCTAGCTAATTAGAGGTATTTTTCCTGAAAAATGGACAGTATTATAGTTTGAAGGTGAAGAGAACACAAGAATAAATCAAAAAGCTTTTGAGGAAGGGTGCAGACTGCCAGGGTGGAAGGAGTTTGTAGGAGTGAAGAATTAAAGAGATTTAAGTCTGAAACTGAGCTTATTAAAGCCACACTCTGAGCTTAGAAGTGAAAGGAGAAAATGACTGAAGGTACTATCACAGAGTGCAAAACCTAAATATTTATAAAGTATGACAGCAGCCTTTTGACAAATACAAGTTCTTAGAATATTGTTTGGTAGCCACATATCAAAAGAGAAATCATGTCTAACTGTGAGATATATTTTTCTAAAACGGTTCATCTCACAACTCAGATGATTTTGTTAATGAAAACTGAACACATGGACTAGCTGGGTTTATGCCAGCTTATGAATAAATATAACTTTTTTCATGATAAACCATCTTTTTAAAACAAATGTACTTCCTGACAAGGATCTGTGATACTCCATAATGGTTTAAGCGTACAAGAGTAATAGAAAAGAGTTCCAAACATTCAAGAAAAAGTAACAGAGAGAAGAAAATGTTATCTTTTGTTAAATTTGTTTCAAATAAATAAATAAATAAATCTTCTCCATGTTACTAGCACTAAAAATGGCTATTTATGAGAGACCCTTTCTAGTTCTCAGTCAAAACGTGGATCCTCGATTTCGTGACACAGTGCCCTCTATACTATTTTTGATGATTCAGTTATGCTCCATCTTTTACTTATGTTTTAAGGAATGATTGGTCATTAAAATAACAAGGAATGTTTCTGATATTCTCAAATATTTCAAGTGTTGAGCTCAGAGAAGAGCTTTGTAAAAATACACACAGGCTATTTGCTTAAGTTGGGCAAAATGGCCTTCTGAGTGGTACACCAGAAAAGTAAATCTTACCCATAAACATTTTGTTAAGCTGCTAGAAGGAAAAGAGTATTAGTTATTTCCATCAGAAGGGTTTATAGGTTTGAAATCAGCAGAGCTTTCCTCTATCTTCATCAGCAGTTTGTCCGTTAATTAGCCCTTCAATTCCACTTCAATTAAATTAACTCTAATTAATAAGTTCATTACAAAGATTGACGCACCTTGCTCAAAGCTAGTGTGCTAAAAGCTGATAAACACCTTCACCCTAATGAAAAATTGATTAGATTGAAGAGAAATAAACCTTTCTTTCATGGAGCTGTGTTGACATTTTGTGACTTTAATCAAACCATCTTGCATCTCTTAATCAAAAATTTAATTCAAAATAGATATAAAATGCTGTATAGGATAAAAAAAAAAAAAAAAAAAGGAGGGGAAATTACAGCTGTCTTTCTCTGTAAAGGTTTTTGGGTGTTTCTTACGGAAAATGTCACAGCTCCTTGATACTGTGTTTAATGTTGCACAGCACTTAGAGTCAAGGGGTTATACTCTATGGGGGAAAAAAACCCACTGCTGAGTGGGAAACTGAAAACCTTTCTTGTGCTGAATGCTTCTTTCTTTTGCTGTTGAAAATATAATTGCAGTCCTTTATTACTAAACTGTTTGTTTTCTTTCAGAAGAAAACAAAAACTAAACACAGTACTTCTGTGAACCAGTATGTGGTTACAGCCAGCTGTATGCCAAGGAACTAAAGATGTCCCTCAGGCTGTATTGTATCTCCTCATGTTTTTCTGTTGTCTGCTTAGCAGAAGTAAAGTTTGCTGGAGTCTGACTAAATGAACCAAAACTGTAAATGCAAAATCTGGCAGTCTAAATTATCATCTTGTATTAGCTGAGACTTAACATGCGTTCTTTGGCCTCTGACTACCTTTGGCTGTTAACATATTTTTCAATTATTCTATCAGTTACAAGATCCTGTTACTATATGTAAATGACAAGTTAAATTGCTGCATGTTGATTTATATTTTTTAGCAATCTATTATTTAAACCCGACTGTTCATAGCTGTCACTGGTACAAATTTACTGGTAGTAAAAGAAAATCATCTTTTATATTTAACAGATGTGTCAGTATGTCAGCATAGTACTAATTTGTCTCACTAAGGCTGATTCTTTATAATGAAAAAATGTGTCAGAAATGGCACATTTTTACTTTGAAAGAAAACAGGGAGCAGAGTAGGGAGGGGAAACCTTGTTAAAATGAACTTTCGTTAATACTAGATTTTCACTCACAATGCACATTGGCCTAGTTGTGTGGTACATTTAGTCACTAGGAGTACCCGGTAGGTAGGTAGGTTCAAGTGCCATATACTCTAAGATACAGAAGTTAAGACATATGTGATTACAAAAAATATGATTAAAAATTACTCAGAGCTACCAGAAGAGCTGGGGACACTTAATCACTGCTAAGTCTGCTGGATGATAGCATTAGCATAGGGATAAAACTCTGTATTCTGTTAGGTCCTACCAGAAAATGCCTTTTACAGTAAATTGATTTAATTTTCAAAGATTTCGCCTTTCTTGTTCTTCATATGTTGAATTAAAATGGTAGCACTGCTAATTAATGCATACCCTCTCTCTCCCATGTGTACTCTCTGCCTTCCTTTCTCCCTGTCTCTCCTCTCGAATCCAGAAATCTGTTCAGTGGACTGCGGCACGCACGGCGTGTGCATGGGTGGCACGTGTCGCTGCGAGGAAGGCTGGACGGGTGCAGCCTGCAACCAGAGAGCCTGCCATCCCCGCTGCACCGAGCATGGCACCTGTAAAGATGGGAAGTGTGAATGTAGCCAGGGATGGAATGGAGAGCACTGTACCATTGGTAGGCTGGCTATGCTTTACCTTGTCTTCACCACAAAATTCAAACAGCTGCGTCTGAATGACAGTTACTACTTTGGAGTTTTTCTTCAAATGGAATATTTGCACAAGTCAGTCTGTGTAAAGGAGCTGGTATTTTAAGAAAGGAAACGGTTATATAATGGCTCATCAGTTTTTCATACCTAGTTTGCCATGAAAAGGAGGTAGAAGAATTTCCTTTTCAGTCTTTTCCCTTTAACTGCTTTTTGCTGAGGAGGAGGTTACTTTTATTTTAAACTGTAAATATATTCTTTGATTTGTGCTTTTCTATTTTTATGTGATAGCTTTATGTCCTTTGGAAATGAAGCTTCCTATTGTTTTTCTTATTTTCTTCTATGGAGAAGTGCTAAAAAGTGACTTGCCTACACTTCCACTTTGTAATAAATGTGATCTAGCTGCCCAGAGTTGTCCTCTTGTCAACATAATGCTCTATTTTAGAATTATATCAAATTTCTTACATGTAAATAATATAACAGCAGTTTAATACAGCTGATGGATTGAGAAGAAGGCATCCTTATTACAACTTCTGTGTTCTGTAAGTAAGTTAGTTCTACCTCCTGAAAACCTTTGAAAATTACTGTGCCTTTAGCAATGGAGCTTTTCGTACTCATTACATACAGTTTGTATGTCCCATGTGCAGTGGGTTATCCCTCTCCACTGCACAGGCTTTGATGGTGAACTAACATGAGAAATTATGCACCTAAATAAGGGAACTAAAAAAGTGGAAGAGGAGTTGCTAAATGGTTTATTAATTTAATACTGATTATGTATAGCTGTGGTGCTAAGAAATTCCCTTCGACACTAATACCCCTTTGTGCAAGACACTGCAGATCTGCAATGGAGGAGGAGGGTCCTATCTAAACAGTGTTTGTCTCAGCATAACCACACAGAGAAACTATTGCGTGACAATGTGTAGGAAGTACAGACAAAGAAACTGGCAGTGGTCCAACTGTAAGAGATGAGTAGTTTGTGCTTAGGTGCGTGGGGAGCATTGCACAAAGCTCAGCAAAGGCTGTGACAGGAGTAACAATGTGGCTCCACAGGTATTTATGGGACACATCTCCCAAGTGTGTGAAGCATCATGGCTGAGCATTTATGAGGTGGATTGAATAGACAACAAAAGAGGTAGCTACAAGTCAACAAAGGCAAGAGTAACATGGAGTGAAGGGGAAATCGTGGATTATCTGAATAGTCAAAAAAAATTATGCATAGTTTTGTTTGGAGAGATGGAAGAGAGTTAAAAGAGGCGATGTAGCCAAAGCAACAGGATAGCACAGTAAGTCTGATAGCAGCAGAGCTGATAGATGTCAATATAGCATGATTTGCTTTTGCCACAAGCTAAAAAGAGGCTGGAGAATTTTAACTTTGATGGATGTTTTGGGAGGGTTGTAACTCTGAATGTGTTAGAACAGCTAAGCCATCACTGGGGCATGAACATCTAGAAAATGGTAAACCCCAAGCTTACAGCCCTGACTGAGAGGCTGGGGTGTGGTCCTAGTGGTCATGGAAAACAGTGGTGTGAGGCTCAAGGGCAGGGAAAATGAAGGCCTGTTACAGCTGTATTACCTGATACTCACATCATTGCACCAGGAAGATGAGGCAAGGTTTTATTTTGTAGAAGGGAGTCAGGTGTGAAGTAGTAAGATTGATTTGTGAATTATTTCTTACAGAAATCACAATCGATTTTTTTTGTTCTTGTTTTTTTACTAATGAGATTGCTCAGACATATGAGGGAGAGGGAACAAAGGTGCATCTGCAGAATCCCGCAGGGAATTGGTAGGGTTAACATTTTTTAGGAGCTTCCAGAAAACATGCTGACAAAGAGAGTGGAGAGGTGGGGAGAGAACTGCTTTCTGAACAATAAAATAAAGTAAAGCTTTAGAAGTAGAATAAAGCCTTTCCCTTGACCGCTTTAACTTGCCAACGAGCAATTACTCAGCAGATCGCTCTGCTGTTGGTCTCAGCAGCTGTTGACCTTGGCAGCATTTCAAGGGTTGTAGTTATACACGGATGAGCTGCTCTTGAACAATTTTTCCAACATATTAAGCAGAAACAAGTTTTTCCTTGGCACTGGGCAAGCAGGTCTCTCCCACCTGTTCCCACCTGTTTATTCTTTAAATAGGTGTTTACTTTGTGGCTGCTGCTGTAAAGATAGTTTGATTTGTTTGTATTGCCTTTAGAGCCTCCAAGACAAGTAATGAGGTACAGGCTCTAGCCTGCTGTTATATTTATTTTTCATAGAGCTGTTTTCTTCAGGAGACCAATGTTATGGAGAAACCAGATCATTTTATTGCTCATTTCCAAGAGTATTTCCACTTAGTGGAGTAAAAACTGCTGCCTCCTCAGCTTGGAAGATGAAGAGTCAATTTGCCTATCTCTCACCTGCAGTAGAGTAGGAAGCAACTCTTTCTGAGCAAGGAATTACAAAACACAAGGGATGTCAGAATGCTTCTCCATGCAAACCCTCCATTATTGTCACCCTCCATTTGTCACCCAGGCATTTTATGCTACTTATAACTCTCAACTTGGTGGCAAAGTATTTATGTAGTTTATGTTACATGTATGAAAGACTTCCACTCTCCCTTTATATGTCTAAAAAGTAAACAATTGCATCCTTATTTTCAAAAGTCATTAACTATTTAGCTGCAGTAATGCAAAGTGTTGTAGAAATGCAGATATATTTGTTGCAGCTATTAGCTGGAAATCACATGAAGTGCAATAACCTAAATTTACAACTTCTTTAGGAAAGGAGTATTCCAAAGTTGTAAGTTTTAAGGTCAAAGCACTTTATTCACTTTTTGGGAAAGGAATAGCCCACCAGATCTCTAGCTGGATGCATGAAATGGGGTAGATATGAATACATTCATCACAGAGGTGCTAACTGGGATGTGTACTGAATCATCTAAATCCATAATTCATTTGACCAAAAAGATTGTGGTATTTTTTGTGAAGCATGAATGCTGTTTAAAATTGGAAAAATGTTTTGCACCTTAGCTAATGATTTTTATGTATTTCTAAATGCTGATTATCTGTCCAGTCTCCTTTTCAGTTAGCCCACTGTTTGCATTGTTAGTTGGTATGTGTTAAGGTAGAAAGAAGAAAAAGGCAAATATCTCTCCTTAGTTAAAACAAGGTAGTCCTTAGTTTTATTCCTATCTAATATCATTTAAACCCTCGACTGCTTCTTGAATTACACTGATTTTTATGCATACTTGAGGATATTCAAATGGGAATTCTAAATGATCTAAACTTCCAGAGACTGGGTTTGTTGTTTTTTTTTTTATTTTATTTCAACACTTGAGGACATTGGGAAGCAAAATCATACAGAACTGTTCAGAAAAAAATTTCAGTGTCTTACCTGCAGACTTCCCTAAGACTGAGGATAGCGAGATTGGAATTGGGAAATAATATTGATCATAGAATCATAGGGGTTGGAAGGGACCTCTGGAGAGAACAAAATAGACTAAATAAAGCAGGGTGTAATGGGGCTTTTTTTTAAGCAATGTATATAGTAAGACAGGCAAGATTGTTTGGCTAATGCAGTAAACCTGATGTGTGTTGCTGATATCCACTGTTCCATTATGCGTCTCTGGCACAGGATAGTTCCAGCTTCAATACTGCACCTGATGTGGGCCGCACTTGTGAACACATACATCCAAAGATTTATATCAAAGATGTTCAGCAGATAACTACACGCTCAGGGTTGTAAGGAAACAAATCTAATAAGAATTAACAAAACTCAAGATTTACTGCTGTTGTTTAGCATTTTACAAGTTTGAACTACACAGTGGCAATGTATATTTCACATACTAAATGATGTAAGGCATCTAAATTGCTACTGTCTTTTCCCTCCTGAGAATTGTAATGTCTTACCATTTCCTGTATCCCCGTGAGAACAGGTTAAATCGACAGTTTACTGCGAAGCTATGGAAGATCACCTGCCAATTGTTTATTTGGTCTGGGAGTGATATTCACAGGTCTGAGGTGAACATCCATATATTATTTTGTGAAGCTTAACCTGCATCTCAATGTGATACAAGACCATACATGCACAGCTGGTGCCCAGGTGATAGCCTGGATGAAAATTTGCTCTGTAATTAAGTTTTCATAACACAGTTGTGCTAAAATATGTTTTTGTTTCTTTTCTGTCCTGGCTTGCAATGAGTTCAGTGACCCTCTCCTGTTGAAGCAGTTGTTGTGTGAGATTGGTAGAGATATTATTTCATTAAGTCTATTATTTTTTGTAATATAACTGGTTTATACCATGAGTAAATTAAGTAACTGTCATAGGAAGTCCATAAATACAAATACTTTTCCAGCTGCTTTTCCATTAAACTCTGTTAGCTGAATGAAATTGGTAAATAATTACTTTGGTGGGTAATCTGCTATATCCATGTGCTGTGTAACATCTCAGTCTTACAATGCAGCTTAATTTTTTCTATAGACCAAATTAGTTTTAGAGTAATCTAAATTGCAAATTGGCCAATTTGCATTAAAACTATGCCTTCTTGTTCAGATTTGTCAACACCTCTTTTTTGAAAAGTCTTTAACATGAAGCATGGGTGGGTAAGACCATCTGTTTATGGAGCTTGCCTGCAGCTCCATTAGCACATGAGACAGGTTACAGCTGTTTAATTGGTATTGTGTTGAACAATTATCTTTCAGTCCAAAATTAATATTTATATATGTATGCATGGAAAGCATGTCGTTAAACATAAGAGACCTAAATATGAATTAATGTCATTAAGCATTCATATTAATCCCTTGGGAGGGCTAAAGTTAGTGTCGTAGTACTTTGGTGCTGTTTTGAGTGCTGCGTGAGGGCAACTTTACCTAGTAGAGAGAACTGAAATTCAAATCCAGTGATGGTCCACTGTGGAAGTGTAAAACTTGTAATATGCTTATATTCCAGTGAGAACTGGGATCTAATTGGTTTATCTTCTAAGGAGTTCTCCTAAAGTTTAGTTGAGAAAAAGATAACATGGGACAGAGAAGTGTTTTTAACCTTTTTCTTTGCGTGAAAAGGCACTAACATGACATTCAAACCAAAAATAAAGTTTCTTCAGCAAGAAATTTCCTGTTTCAGCTATTTCAAGTGTAAAAACAGGAACGTCATCTAATTTACCATATATTCAGAATTATGAAAAAAGTAAGTAACATCTAGAGCACACTCCTATAAGTGTGTTTCTGTTAGTAGAAACTGCGTCCTGGTGACTGATTAGTCTGCTTTTCTGACTAGGGACAATGATGAAGGCATTTGTGTGCTGGTTTTCTGTGTGACCATGAGGAGTGTAAGCTCAGAAGTACTGCTAGTACTGAGGAATGCTAAGAAGTAATCTCCTCCAATAAGATATATGGTCTGCACCTGCTCTCTTCAACACGTGTTTAGCTTAGGGCTCCTTATGTTACAGATTCCACATATGACTACAGGGAAATGACACTTTATCTCTTTATAAGATCAGAGAGCAAGCTAAGACAAAAGTGTTCCTCCTTTTAATTAATGGAAGTGCTTATAGAAAACTTGATATGGCTATATATCATTACATTATATCTTTTTGAAGTCTGGACTTGACAAAATAAGTCACACACCAGTTTAAGGGCTTGACTGAGCTTCTCCACATTTGTGGGTTAGAGGGAGAGCAGCATGGATAACCAGTATTATGATGATTGCCATCATTTTAGTACTGATGTTAAGTTGCCAAGCATGGTTTACTTTATTCTGATATCTGATAAATCACTGAGAATATGCACTTTTCAAAGTATTTTAATGCGTGAGGTATTTAATGTACCTTAAAGTACTCATGCCAAGATTTCTTCACAGATTTTAAGATTCCTTTGAGAGTTTAGAATTTTGATTATAAGGAATCTTTTTTTTTTTTTTTTTTCATTTAAACTGGAATAATTGCTGCTGTATGGATATATTCTGTAATTACCAACATTCCTAAATTTATCTTTTTCCTTAGTTTTGAGTTCATGGAATTATACCTCAGTACAAACTTCATCTTTTAAAAGTAAGATTGTATCTGAATGGTGATAGGACCTTTGACATTCAAACCATTTTTTCTCAGGTAAAATCAACCAGATTCAAAACTAATTATATCAAATATAAGTTAGTTGACCACAACATTGTGAGTAAAACCCCACTTTCAAACCACCTGACTACACTGGAATTGGGATTTCACCTCAGTATTTTTATCTGTACCCTCAATGCAAAAACTCCATGAAAAAGAGGAGATGGCTTTTCTTGGCACCCAGAAGACTGATAATCACAGATTTCCTGAAATTCAGAACAAATAGGGTTTTGATCTTTTCTGTGCATGAAGGACATGCTATTAATTTGCCAGGCCAAGCCTTGAATATGCTAAACACGTGTATCTTTGGTAACTATAAAAATGCTCAATTACCAGGTAAATTCAAGATAGTACATGCATATCTGAAGCTGTGAAAAAAAACTGAATTATTGGTCAGGCCTTAACACATTTCAAGACCAAGTATCTCAAATACAAATTATCAGTTAGCATATTTTAAATTGCTAATTGGTTCATTTGCATTTAAATGAGGACCACATGCGAAGTTCAAGTTAGGCACATTTTCAGAAAACAGCAGAATCCTCTGAGATGTGAAGAATTTTAAAGCATGTTACAAAGCTTACTTGAGCTGAAGTGGCCAGAAAATAAGTGCTTTTGTATGTTGCATGGTTGCATCCTGGTCAGTCAGGAAGAAAGATGGACACTATAATGCTTCCCATTCCACCCCCTAACATGTTTTCCAGCCAGGTTTGTCTTTCACACAGTTCTTAATGTAAGCATCAGGCTTTACCTGCGTCTAAG
The DNA here is from genome assembly GCA_024605025.1 of Megaceryle maxima. Taxonomy (NCBI): domain Eukaryota; kingdom Metazoa; phylum Chordata; class Aves; order Coraciiformes; family Cerylidae; genus Megaceryle; species Megaceryle maxima. The sequence continues at coordinate 21,760 of JANHGN010021439.1, read as the reverse complement.
GCAGGTCTTTGTGAGTTTGTCAGAGTTCTCAAATAGGTATTTGAATTTTTTAGACTTATATGTTGGGCAGTTAAAAGTCCTTAATGGCATATACCCTTTCTTCTAAATACTTTTCAAGCTGTATAGATGGGAAACAACATAGACAGGAACCAGCACTGATGATAAACTTATCAGAAGTCCCAAACTTCCTATGTCTACTCTATCCTTAAAAGCAACCAATCCTTTTATTCTAAGATACATGTGGATTTCCAGTAATAATAAGAAATCTTAACTTTATAGTACATTTGGGATGAACTCCAGAACAACAAAAAAAATCTAAAGAGTAGTGGGCTTCTGTGCCTTTGTGCAGAAAAACCCATAAATGCTTGCTGCAAAGAATGGTTGTGGTTATGGCAAGGCGTAAATTGCAGTGAATTCAGATCTCTCTGCAGAAATGTATGCAGTAGATATCTCTTCTGCAGGTCTCTGCAGACACTGGAGAAAAGTGCAGAAATCATGAAGAAGGTATGATTTCAGCGTGAGAATTAAGTTTTGGCCTATGTAGGGAGGAGAACAAAGAAAATTGCCTAAAACTATTATTCCATCCATGTGTTCTCCTTTACAAGAAGGGCAAGATGGGAATTTAGGAGTAAAAAAGTATCAAAAGGGAAGAGTGTTTGTAATCTTCTTCTGTTGGCAGCAGTGCTCTGAACATATGGTATGTCTAAGACAAGGTTCTTACAAACAGAGAAAGGATGACGACCATGAGCTGCTTACCGTGGAAGAACATGTGCTTTCAGTACTGTTCAGTGATGAATAGAGAGAATTACATTTGCAAATGATACCAAAGCCCCCTGCCCCCAAGCACTTTGGAAAAAAAGGACAAGAATTTAAAATTACTTTACCAAATAGCACAGACTACACAGAAAAATAAGGTGCAATTCAACAAATGCTGGGTTCTGTGCTTAAGTAAGAATAATCAACTGTACAAATTCAAGTTAGGAAGCAGCTCAGCAGGCATAAGAGACTCAGAATAGGCTGTAGTGGATGATGAATTTGACATTAGTGAACCACTCTGAAGGCAGTCTAGAATAGTGGCTTTAAAATTTTATGAATTTTGAACTCATCTAAGTTTTCTTGTAGAGGTATGGAGCTCCTCAGAAACTGCATATGGATACACGGCTTTTTTTAGTCACTCTTTGAGAGTAAAAGCAATTGCTTTGGAGGATCAATACAGTATTCCCTAAGTCTGCTGTGGGTAGAATAAGAAATACTGGGTTTAAAAGGATATTTGTTTTTTTTTTTTTTACATTCAGAAGATGTTTTAACTGTCAGGATATACTATGACTAGGTGGACTTCAGTGGAACTTATGGCTGATCTGGTAGCCAGGTCAAGTAAACCACCACTGGCTGAGTCTTTAATATGTTAGAGGGGTCAAGCCAGAGCTGTCAGCTCTGAGTTCTGTACCAGTACCCCTAAAGCAAGCACAAAAACCTGTTTACCCAAACTGCATTCTTCCAAAAGCTTGCAGTGGAACTCTTAGAGTTTCTCTTTTGTTGGCAACTGTGAAACCACTGTTAAAGTGTGTGCCTCATTACTGCTACTGCTTGGCTGTGCATAGAGTAAGAAATAATGTTCATAACGCTTTGTTGGCACAAGTGGCAGAAGCTTAGGTCATCCAGGCTTCCCTGTTGTTCACCTTGAACAAAAGGTAGTGCCACAGAATGGAATCTCTTTTTCCAGTTTACTTTATGTGCATAGGACTTGAGAACTTTCAATGCCTAAAAAACATGTTAAAAGAACTTTAATATAAAATCAAGAACATAAAGGTAGGATGTCTCTAGAAAACACTTTTGTGTATCATTATATCATGTGACAGAAGATATAACATATATTAATTACACCATATACATATCACTGTAATAAAAAAATACAATTATATCTTTAACTACTTTTCCCTCTGCACCCAAAGGACTCAATTTAAGAACACTGTGAGGGCTGTCACATGGAAAAAACTCCACTTCATTTGTGGAGGGTGCAGAGACTGGTGTGTGGGGTGCTGGTGCTGGTTAAGAATGACTTTGAAGAAATGGATTCTGCCCTTGCTTCTGTCATGTATTTTCTGTTAGTCATTCACAAAGGCAGACTTTAAAGGATTGTCCTCTAACTGTTCTTCATTTTCTGGGGGACTGACTTGCTTGTGTGTGAATTGCTAAAACGCTGGTTTGTGTAGGAAATTCTACAGAATTCTAAGTATTCTGGAAGATCACATCACAGGTATTTGAAGCCAAGTGGATGAAGACTTCTCATTTTAATCTTTCTGTGCCTCAGTTACTCGCTGGTAAATTGAGCTAAAAATACATTCTCTGTTCACACCAGTAGTGTGAAGATTCTGTACTAAATAATTTTGAATTAGAGAGGAAGATGACAAAAATTTATAAGAAAACAGTTACTACTTTGTTTAGGTTAGCATGGTGTGCCTGCTACTAGAGTGTCAGCTGATTGTGGTTCATGAGAGAATGAGGACCATCAACTCTGTACATTGACAAAGGAAGAAGGGTATAAAAATTGCACAGGTAGCCATAAACCCAGCACTGCCTAAATTTTTTGTGTTTGTCTTGGCCACTCGCATGATGTTCTTATAATGTGGGGGGGGTTATTTGTCATACGGATTGTAAACCAAGTTTTATACAAATATTAAAAATTAATTAAAACATTAAGTAAAGATATTAAAATTTTCCAACTCTAAACAAATAATTATAGAAAGCTTAAGGAAAGCAGTATACTATCATCACGCCATAGTTTGATTACAGTTAGTTTCTCTACTAAGAAATTAACATAGACATTAATATGACATTTTTACTTGGTATCTTCTCATATGACACTTGTTATGCACAAGTGTAAACATGACTGATGCAAGATACATTGTCCACATCTTCCTGCAGTTCTGTTTCTGAGCTCATGAAGTTTGTGTTAGTGGCAGAGATACCTAGGCAATCACTGGCCAGTGAGTGGGGATTGCTACTCTGATTTGTGGGAAGTGAGGGCAGTAAGCCATATGGAGCTTGCTCAGAGAGAGGCAGGACAGCAATCTGCATTGTTGCTGCATTCTGAAATTATTTCTTCATCAGCTTTTTTATTTTTCCTCCTTTTGACTCTCTTGTCTCTCTCTAATTTCTCCTTTCTGTTTTAGAGGGAGATGCTGTAGCACAGTAAGGAAGGGAGAAGGCTGATAGTATTAGTGAAGGCAAGGGTTTGGCTCACACTTTCAAGGTGTAGGAAATAAAAGCCCTTAAATGTAATTTGTCATTTAGGCAGTCCTTGATCAGCATGGCTTTAGTCACATTCTTTTGTATTCTTGCTTCACATCTGGTTTTGCTATGAGGTCAAATTCTGCCCTTACAGCAAAGTAACTATGATTCTTGTAGAACTGTTGAGTTGACACTGTAATGGACTTATATATACACTAAAAAAAAAAAAATTGTGGCATGTTGTAGTCTAGCGTACAGGTTAGAAAGATTATGGTGGGTGAAGATGTCTGGTGCAGAATAGTAATGTAAACTAATAGAAATATAAATTTGCTATACAGTATTTAGAAGCATGTCACCATTATAATCCTTTATGACAGAACAATCAGAATAAAACAGTGTTATAAGTACCAATTAAGGAACATCAAATCAATGGGTATGTGACTCATGCTGATTTAAACTGGGGCTGATTGGGATAAATGGATTTAATATGTACTTTTATTCTTTGGCTATTCTGTCATACCTGGAGGAAGTACCATATGAATAATCTAAGGAAGATACTGACTTACATCTCTAATAGGAAACTAATGGGAAGCATTCAATTTAAAAAATTGTCAGGGTTCTTACTGGTTATGAAATATATACTGTGTTAAATGTGAATTAGCCTGACTGTTAGCAATTCTTTGTAAAATACATTTATCTGACACATATTTATATAAATATCCACACACATTGATTGATAACATTTATATTTTATGTTGTACATATTTTAAATGCCACTTACATCTTAGATTTTGACTATCCTAGAAAATGTACACATTTTATATATTCATTTTTGGCTTTCTTCATTCCATTTGGAGTTACATGAAGTCCCTCTACTCCTGGAAAGAACAGCAAGATTGTAAATTTCACAGTCTTAAAGCCTGCAAGAAAACCCTTGTAGATATATTGTCCGGTCTATAATTAGACTTTTTAAGGACTTAACATAACCCACATGTGCCAGATGTGTAAATATCTTGCAAAAGAGCACCTGCTGAGATGCTCCATCCTACTGAATGCTCAAATCCCACCTAGAAAGGCTTGTATTTTTTGCTTCCACACAGAACTGGGTTCATTCCTCTTTCAGTTGCAGTGCTGTGAAGATAAGGAAGACAGCATGGCAAGTTAAACTTCACTGCAAAGTTATACTATTTTTGGTCACTCGTTTTCTGCTGTTTAATTCTTCTAGGATGCTGCACATTAGCAAAAATAGTTTCTAACATCATCCTTAATGTCAACTGACCATGAATAAAAGGATGCTGGAAGGTCAGACTTGCTTTCCAAGCATTATAGTCTTATGGTCTGGAACTGACTTCTTATATGACTACTGTATGCAAGAAAATTTGAAGAGCATTTTCTTTTTTTTTTTTTTCTTTTTCTTTTTAAATGCAGATTGGATTTCTGAAAGGAAATAGCATTTGGGGGCCTAGGTTTTGCAGGGACTTTTTTTCAGTTGCCTAGGAGGGTTTTTTTATGTTCTGTTTTGTTACGTATCCCTACATTTTTAGAGGCGTTTGATGTTTCATGGGTGGACAGATGCATTCCCCAGATAGACCTAATTACTTCCATTTTATGAAATAAAGCTTGATTTTTCCTCCACGCATACTATACCATGTTCTAAGAGCAGCTGTGTAGGAGCAAGGGGAATTATGTTGGATGAGTAAGAGAAGAATTTGATCCACCCTGAAATGCAGCTGTATCACTTTTCTTTGTGGTTAATGTGAAAAGCTACTTAGTTTGTTGCTGCTGTTCTAAATGTTCTGTAATTGATGTTTTCATCCTCTTGCTTTGTCTCCCTTTAACCTTATCATTTCAGAAAAAAAAAAAATCAAACCAAAACAACCCCACCAAACCAAAACCAACTTTGCAGTGAACACCTAACACTTTCTTTAGAAACTTTCCACATCTTAGTCATAGCAATAATGGTGGCTTCTGTGGGACTACATAGTCATCTCGTTACCTCCTTCCTTGGCCAAGGAAAGAGCCTTTTCCCATTCATACAAACTGGAGGGAAGGCGATGGTTGGAAATGCTTTTCATTCATCCCACAAAGTTGAGGAATAATAACAAGTGACAGAGTACTTGCCAGACAGAGGGTGTCATCCAGCCGGAATTTAGAAAAGGACAGATTTTTAAAATAAGAGTGCCCATGAGGGCTCTGTTGAGAGACCTTGTCCACAGCAAAAACAGGGGATTGAATCCAACATTGCTGACTCAGCTTGATGTGTGTCTATTGCAGTGGTCTGCAATATCCTGTCATCTTATGTGCAGGTGGCTGTATTGGGTAGCCTGTGATGGCCATGTCCTGTGTGGTTTTGCTATGAGACATTAACCCCTTTAACACAAATACAGCTGATGTCTGTTCCTGAAAACAAGGTGGGAACATATAACCCATCTCTGCTGTATTTCATGTATTGAAAATAGGGTCTGCTGCTTTAAATCCATCTCATTCTCTGTCTGTCATACATCCATCTGCCTTCTCAAATTTTTTGTGAAATTTTAAGTGTCATAACTTATGGAAAAAAAAGGTCTCGCTTTTCTTAGATATACCATGTTATTTATTATTATACATCTGATTTTCATTTTCACTTAATTTTAATTTTAATTTTCACCTAAGTTAATTTTCACCTCAGTTTAATTTTCACCCTTTTTCCAAATGAAATGGATCACCACCCTACTAACCCCACTATGCTGTCTTCAACCCCGTATGTACAATCTAAGTTATTTTACATATTTGATGTGTGTGCTTGGAAAAGTTACTGTGGCTGGATTGCAGCAGAAGAAAACTGTTCTCCCTAAAAATTCTGTTAATCCCATTGGAATTAAGATAGTGTGCTGGTTATGCTGTCAGAGTCACACATAACCTGCAAATCAAAGATCTCCCAGTATGGTCAGTGTTTTAAAACTCATAAGCTAAGTAATTACTCTTATGTTGTGTTGAAAATTAGATTTTTAAACTAGCTTTGATTATATTTTTGTTATATGTAAAAATTGAAGCATGTGAAGACAAGTCAGAAAAAAAATGTAGTCTCAGAAAGGTAGCTGCTTTTCTTCAGGCCTCCTTTCTAAAATTGTTTCATTGAATCATGATGATGTTTACTGAAAAGATAATTTCTTGCATTTTTCAAAGCTTTGAGATACATTTTCATTTTGTAATGTAAGACCTCTCATGTCAGGTGCACCTGCTTGATTTGCATGTGAATTCTGAACAATTCTTGTTTTATGTGACACTTCTGAAATGTCTGTCTGTTTTTTTTTTTTCTTCTTTTCTTTTTAATTCTCAAGCTCACTATTTGGATAAGATAGTGAAAGGTACTGTATATTTGCTCTTTGATGACATGCCTATAACTATATGTATTTTTTTATATGAATATATAGTTTCAAACATACTAGTCTGGGCAAAAGAATCTTCTTTTACATACATTCCATGGATTATAGATATAACTCACATGACTTTCAACTCATTTCAAATTAAAAATTACATATTTCTTATGTTACAACCTTTTATCAATAATTATACATTTATATACAAACTGTATATATGTATTAGATTTTACTTGAACCAAAAACTGAAGATAGTATTCATTTGCTGTTTGGTGCTTTTTCTTTGTTAGTTTTGTCATTGGACCTCTACCTACAAAACTAAATATTTAGGAAGCAAAGCAAAATTATACTCTTGTCACAGAACAGATGTCATTAGTTCTAAAGAACAGATTAATTATAGATATGCATGTGTTTATATCTAGACAGATCAATAGAATACCCCAGGCTTTTAAGCTTTTGTTTATCTAAATTTAGAAAATCTATAGGAAATTATTACTTGTATTTTGTATGAAGCTAGAAAAAAAACTTGTATACTCTATGCCACGTTTTCAATTAAAAGGTTCAAGGATGCAAAAGCCTGACATGAAACAGCAAATATTCTTGTATCTTCAGTTATGGTGAAAATTTGATTTAGAAAAATGTTTAAAATATTCCTACCCCTCTTTCCCTGAGTTTCTCTATTCCTTATTTGTGTTTTGTTTTTGGTTTGTTTGGTTTTTTTTTTTTTTCATTAGAATATGGCAATATTCATGGCAATATCCAGACTTTCACACAATAAGTCTTGAGTGTACCCAGTTGACTCCTAAAACGCTCAGTCAGTGTTGCAGTTAAATATGGAAGTAATTCATAAATTAAACAGCAGAAAGATTAAGCAAAAAATAGCTCTCAGTACATCAACCGATACTATTAGCAGGTACAATCTTCAAGAGTAAAAGTAGGAAGACTAATCTCAGCCTGCCTTGATGGCACAATGTCCATCCTTACAAGAGATCTTCCTGGTTCTCTGCCTTCTAAGAGCAACTTGACAAGAGTTAAGCACCCTTTATAACTTTTTTTTCTGGCAGTGTTTGTAATTTGGAGCTGATTGAAAGGAGTCACTAAATTCAGAAGTCTTTAGAAGAAAAAATACAACTATGGCTTCTGAAAGACTGTTCTAAGCTCAGCTAAGCTTAACTGAAATGAGTCAGTAGAGTAGTTCATGAAGATAGTAGTTCTACAAAGTGAAGAAGTGTTTAGACACTAACTTAGTTCTTGTGGATAAAAGTTTACAGAAAATTGTTGACCCAAAATCTCTGATTTGTAGCCACCTTCTCGTAAGATACGTAGTGCCATATCTGTACTTGCTTCTGTGAGTGTCTTATCATAGTCACAGATAAGGAACACCAAAATATACATATTTATAATGTTGTCATCCTCATACAGATCATGTTGGCTGCATGCCAGATTTCATCACTAGGAAGTGACAGATACTGTTTTTTTAATGCAATGTTAGACTGAAAACAGTTATCGATTTTGGATATATTAAATTATTTTAATTGTTTCCCAAATTTTCCCTCCTTGGCCATAAAAGCAGACAAGATAGGATATAAAGGTAACAGCACAAAAGCCTTAGGGAGATTGTCACAAAAAATCACTCTCTGCTATCTGTCTTGAAGCACGTCACTACCGTGGTTTTGTTCAGTCTATCAATGTTTTATTGTGGTCCTTATGGTATTTCATTTTGTCCGTCCTAAGTAATCAAATACGCACAGCTATTACATTTAGTTGAAAATCCTGTTGGTCCTGTCCCATCCGTATGCAGCCTGAATCCTAATGTCTGTTAGAATAGATGCTAAGCTGCTTCACTATTTCCTGGGCTTTGCTTATTCTGTGAAAAGGAATGTATTTTTTGGCATAAAGTATAGTCATTAAAACTGGCCTATACTTTGTGCAATTATTTAATGCACTGTAATTTCACATGTATATACGGCAACTCCGAGACCAGATAAAGTTAACCTTCTCTTTTATTACATGCCTAAAATCATATCCATTTATCTACTGAAGAATTTGAAGGGATTTGTTCCTAGTAACAGGGAGCTTAAATGTTTGTGCCAGTAAGTAACCAGTACTGCATAGAGCAAATAATGATCTATTCTACGGGCACAGAAAACTGTATCATTTTGCGCAGCTGTGTTTGCACTATGCACTCATCTCTTGTTACTTTGCCAAAAAAAAGAAATTTAAAATACAAACTTAATTTTGTCTGGCCTGCAGGTATTTAGAGGATTGGTGCATTTATTTCCTGCCTGTACAGGTAAGTGGTGTCTCAAGTGTCAGGCCAATCAAAGATGCCACTTTGTTAAGAATTACATTCCCCAGGTAATGTTGCTGTTCCACTCCATGTGCAATTACAGTATTTGTGCTGTTCTTGAGGCCTGTTCCCAGTAAGTGTCCCTTGTTCGTATTTTAATTTTTCTTTTTATATAGTTGCAATCTTTAAATCACTTGCGATTTTTCTTCTTTGTCTGTTCTGACAGAGGGCTGCCCTGGCTTGTGCAACAGCAATGGGAGGTGCACGCTGGACCAAAACGGCTGGCACTGCGTCTGCCAGCCGGGATGGAGGGGAGCGGGCTGTGACGTGGCCATGGAAACTCTCTGCACTGACAGTAAGGACAACGAAGGAGGTAAGATACGCCAACTGGATTTTTAACACTGGGGAGAATGTGCTTCAGAACTGAGAGTCTTACAGTCAGGTGATTAAATACTGCCATGAGAACCATACACACATTTTACTAGCTCTTAGGCCTGTAAGAATGCACCTCAGTATTCAGTGCTTTCTTATGGTGTATCAGCAAAGCCTTACAAGCTGCTTATGACAGGTGAGATATGTACTTAGAAAATGATGGCAGTCACCTTCATTTCCCTGCAATGTTCTTTTATACTGGAATAAAATGTAGTCTCAACTCAGTGCACTCTAGTGGAGAGGAAAAAGAAAAGAAAGAAAGAAGTTCAAATTTTCAGTGACCTCACAAGGAAATTATCCCGAGAGAAAAGGCCTAACAGAGAGTTTACATTTTGAACTATGATAGCATTGCTGGAAACAATTGGTTGCCCAGTCTTACACAGATCTTATCCCTCCATAGCCTGTGACCAACACTCAGATAACTGACAGGATGCTCCTAGAAGCCTTTCTGGCTTTGCCCTGCTTTTCCGCAGTCTGTCATTCAGGTGACAGGTAACAATCTGCAGCAAAATGCAGGCAAGACTGTTGTTTTATGGAATCATTCTGCAGTCATTGTTGTAGGGTAGGGAAAGTAGAGAGGCTGTGACATTGGCATGACTCTAGAATCACACAAAAAAAAAATAAATAAAACCACCACAAAAAAACCAAACCCACAAGATTAAATGTGAATGCAGTCAAATGTTAGATCAACATAATGCTTTTATTGTCTGTCTTTCTTCCCCTCCTCTCATCAACTCTTTTTTGTTTAACACCTTCAGATTCAGAGCAGAGATAAGAAATTCCATTAGGGCCTCTGGATGATGATAAAGTAATGTGTGACTTTGTTTTGCAGCTTTAGACTGCATACACTTTTGCCATTGCTGGTTCACTGCTCTCATATCCCAGCTGCAGTTGGGATCTTAGGCATCACAAACTATAAATAACAGCAGCATTTACATTCCAAGGAAAATAAATAACATGGTTAAAACAGTGCTGCTCTTTATTGCTTTACATGTCACTTGAGTTGTCATCCTCCTCCGTTACATATTGTGTGTTTTGAGTCAGTATTGCATATTTAGGGGCCTAAAGAATCTGACGCAATCTGATACCCGCAGCCTGGGCTGGTGTGAAGCTGAGTTTCTGCGTGTAGGAAGAGAGCAAGAGGAACAATTAGCCATAGCATTTCCATGCTGAGATGTGCCATTTGGCATATTAAGTTCACGTGGGCTGGGGGATTATGAATGTACAAAAGAAAGAGAAACCTGCAAGCATGAAAAGAGACAAAGCAAGGAGGAGAAAATATATTACAACATAAACAACTTGGAGGGGGAAAATAGATTGTACAGGGAAAAAAAGGGAAGAAAGTTGAAAGCCCAGTGATAGGCTAGAACAGATTCAGTAAATGTTAAAGATAATAGAAGGACGTGATATCAGAGGGAGAGTCAAGAGCAGATAACCGAGCAGTGGAAGAAGAGTAAGGGGAACAGGAGTGCCCGTAAATGGAACAAGGGAAAAGAAGATGATTTCAGACTGAAAACAGTAATAGCTGTTTGTGAGGAAGAGGGAGAAAGGAACGAGGAATTGAAGCAGAAGGATCTAACAGGATGACTTACAGTTCAAGAAGAACAAACAATATTGGAAAAAAAAAAAGTCTAATGGTGGTATTATGTTGTGTTTTGCCTCACAATTTTTTTCATTCTTTCTTTTACAGACATTATGCAACAATATATGAGGAAGGCATTGGTGAAACAGTTGTTTTGCCATGATTGACCTGTATAATGCTATTTTGTCACTGGCATTACTCTTTCAGTGAAACTTATTTTCATTTATGTGTTTCAGTACAGAGCATATTCACTTCAATCTTTGACCAGAGTCTGAGGGAAAGGGTTAAAATATGACAAATTAAAAACTGGAACCATACCAAACAAAACTGGTAAAAGCAAATCATCTTTGCCAGAAACCCACCTGGAAAGAGAAGCAGTGTTTCTTCCCTTTCCAAAAATAACCTGCAATCAGCCCACTAATCTCTCAAGCAAGCCATTCAGATTCCAGACAGCTACAGGGAATGGCACGAGGATGCCTCTGCTGTATTTGTTTGTTGTGGGATGTTAGGTTATCTGAGTACTTACACTGAATTTGTACCACAACTGCAGGTAGTATGATTTACATCACACCCGACTCAGTGGTTATATAATTAATCTTGGTTGTTACCTAATTGATATGCTGTGGTTAATGTTTGCGTTTCATCCTACAGTGGATAAAATATAGTTCATATATTAATATGAGTATAATTCACTAATAACAGTGTCTACTGTTCCTTTAATTCTTAGCTCTTTCTGGGACTGATTGTTCAAATTTTGTGAAAATGAGCATCCCAAGGACCTCAATGGGAATATTTTTCATAGGAAGTGCTAATGACATCAAGGCATACTTGATCTTTTCTTCTAGATATTTCCGGCATATGATGGAATAATTATTATTCATCTTCCTTTTAATACAGATTTCTGAGAGTCTTGCAATCCGTCCTTTCTGTTTAAGAATCACATTTTTATTTTTCCATGTGTTTGATTCAGACAATAAAATACGGGATTTTCTTTACATTTTAGCAACCCACAAGGAACGTGTGTGCAACAAGCAGACCTTAGGCTAAATTAAACTCTTAATGGCTTTGTGGGAAGAGGGGAAATCAGTTGTCTGTGAGTGAAGTAACACTAACTTTCTTTAGTTTGGAAGCAATGTGTCACTATTATACTTTGACAAAGCAGGCCATGTTTTGTCATCACTGTAGGAAGAATAAGCTGTTTACTCTTTAGGTAGGTCTTTAATGAACACATTCCTTTGTTAAGTTTGCTTTTTATTAGCTCCTACCTAATTATTAAGAGTAGTTGCAGGTTTCCACTGGCAGGATTTAAGGGATTATTAATATTCTTCCATTACTAAAATGAAAATAAATACTGTAATAAAACAAAGTGTACTTACTACTACTCTTATTTTTTGTACTTACTTGGGTAGGCTAGGATAGCCTGCTCCTAGTAATCATTGTCACAGGGTAGTACAAATTCAGTCTAAAGATTACCTAAACCAGCACCTCTTCTCTGATAGTGGCTAATAGCAAATGCTTAGCAAAAGAACATAATGGGAACAATGTGATCTTATATTTTCTTTGGTATAGTAGCAGGCTGCTAATTCAAGTAGAAAAATGACTGTCACAGAATGTTTTAAATGTCAGAAGGGTTAGTAAGTACAAAGATAACCGAAGCTCAAGAAATTTCAGAAAGTTTGTGGTTTAATTAGGCCTGATACAATGGCATGCTCATGTTCTCTGATTTGTGCTCTAGCACTTTCCATTACTCTTCAGCTTTTTGTTTGTTGCTGAGGAGTGGTGGACTGATATATGCATAGGACGGTGACTCCAGGTTTTCTTTCTGAAGTGACAGCGCATTTAGAGCCCAACACTTTATATTTTAGGCTTCTTCAGTCCAGCGAGAATGTTGAATTTGAGTATGCTATAGGAATGCTTATAGAGATACTGCAATATTAACATGGAACAATGTTCTTATGCACTGCTCAGGAGTAAATCAGGGGGTATTTCTGCTTTTGTGGCTTTTCCGACCAGCTGCTCCTACACTCAGTTTTGTTGTCTGTAATTGAGTCCATTGATTACAGCCTGTTGTAAAATCGAGCTGTGTGAAGATAACCAAGGTTTGTTAATAGAGTTTTCTGTCCTTTCCATCCTCTTGCCTTAGAGTGCCACAGTCACCAAAAATGTCCTAGTGGGATGGCCAGCATCATAACTGCAAAACTGCATTCTTCCTATGTAAACACTGAATTTCACTTCATGGAGATTTTTTTGTTGCCTAATTACATGGTCATGTAGATGACTATGACTATTAGATCACAAAAATGTGATTTATGTAGATCCTTGGCCACAGACACCCCTTAGCACTGGCATAACGTGCCCAGGAATTCTTTTGTCCCCCTATTTTTCTTCCTTCCATGAGTTTTATACTTAGCCTTTAAATTCCATTCAAAAGCAAACACGCCCACTGATACGTATCATTTTGTAGACATCCGTAAGTGTGGGAATCCTGTGTCTTGACTCCTCTCACTTAATGTTTTGGGGCTTTTACTAGTCTCTCTAAAATAAGCAATCTTACCACCAGGCCATGCTCTATTGCAATTCTGGCACTTTGCAATAAGGGGAGAAATAAGATTAGTCAAGATTTTTACAGCTAGATTTCAGCTTTGGAGGAACAAAACAGTAACATAGTTATTACATCTTCTGTAAATATAGAAGAACCACTTACAGCTAGAACAAAAAATACAAAATAGCCTTCTGAGACTGATAATGATTGCCCAGCTGGCTGTAGGAGTTTCTATTTTCTTTATAATTTCACTATCATATTTGAGTGATATAACTGATAAGCCAGTGTTGAGGCAAGTCTCATATTTTTCAGGCTAAACAAAATTCATCAATAATTTTGCAGAGCCATTTCAGAAAGGAAATTTTACTCTGCAATAGAGTACTCAACTTAGTGGTACTAGATAGCTCTAGCCACATAAGTATAGAAAAAGAATGAAAAATGTTTTCTCAAGTTATAAGGAGCCAGATGCATAACTATCCGTCACTCTCTTGGGCAAGTGGCTGATAAACTCCACAGAAAAATAACAAACAGCATATCCCTGTATCTTGCCTGGTGAAAATGAGATTCTTTCTCTGATTGATGTTAGCGGAGAGGCTTGTAAAAATGCATTTCCAGCTGATTAGTTCAGAAGGTGTCAATCTCATGCGGTTTTATGACCTGCAGACTATACTCCAGATGTACATTTGCTTTTTATAAACTAACAAAGATGAATGATGAAATTTGAGCATTTCCTTGGCAACTGCACCGGATATTGCCTGGGAGACCCTACAGAGATATAAAAACCCAAAACTATGCTTTTAACTATCAGTACCCCCAAGTTTGACACTGATCCAAGCTTCTAGCATTAAAACCAGCAAGGGAGGTCAGTACTTCAGCTAGGAAAAGATTTCATCTTGTACAAGAATGAGACTAGAAAATCACAAGGGTCCAGACTATCTGGGGTTAGAAAGGCCTCTAAAAATCATCTAGTCCCAGCTCCTGCTCAGAGCAGCGTCAGTTAGACCAGATTGCTCAGGGCCGTGTCCAGTTGGGTTTTGAATATCTCCAAGGATGGAGACTCTACACCTTCCCTGGGCAACCCGTCCAACTGCTTCAACAGTCAAAAACTTTTTTCTGATGTTTAGACAGAATTTCATGTGTTTCAGTTTGTGGCTGTTGTCTCTTGTCCTTTCTCTGGGTGCCATGAAAGGTGGCCTTTTTTTATGCCCTCTCATTAGGTATCTGTACCTGTTGATGAGATTCCCACCCTGAGCTTTCTCTTCTCGAGGCTAAACATTCTCAGCTCTCCAGCTTTTCCTCATGGGAGAGATGTGTCAAGCCCTTAATGATTTTTGTGACTCTTCATTGAGCTTTCTCTACTATGTCCATGTTTCTTTTGTACTGAAAAGCCCAGCTCGCACACAGCACTCCAGATGTGGCCTCACCACTGCTGAGTATAGGGGATCGATTGCCTCCCTTGACCTGCTGGCAATACTCCTAAAGCAGCCCAGGATGTCACTGGCACCCTCTTTGCCAGAAGGGCATGTTGCTGGCTCATATTCAGTTTGGTGTCCACCAGGACTCCCAAGGTCTTCTCCACAAAGCTACCTTGCAGCCAGTTGGCCCCCAGCATGTACTGGTGCATGGGGTTGTTCCTCCCCAGGTGCAGACCTTTGCACTTTTCTTTGCTGAACTGCATGGGGTTTCCATCAGCCCATTTCTTCGGTCTGTCAAGGTCTGTCTGAATGGCAACATGGCCCTCTGGTGTATCCTCATCCCAGGAAAAATCAATGTTCTTTCTTTCCTCTTAAAAAAGTTTAAACTTTGATATACTACTTAATGATGACTTTTCATCCCTTTCATTCTCCCTAAACTGACTTCAATGTCAGCTGAGTTAAATAAGAATTTTAGATGTGCAAAAGAATAGAAATCCCAGTCCTTTACTATTTTGCCAGTCCTCTAACTGATCCACATAGCACAGCAATCCCTAGAGGAATACCTTTAGAAGGCTTCTGTTTACTTACACTCTTTCAACATATGATTGAACAAAAATGGATGATATTTTTCCCTTCAGAAGAAGTTTAAAGCTAGATTCTTTTGTGAGAGAAGCAGTCATGGGCTTCCTCTGACTACGGCATTGGTGTATTTTTCAGTTTAGTGGAGCAAGCAGCCTCCCTCTCTAATCTAAATGGAATAATAAAATGTTTGAGCTATTTCAGTCTTGCTGTTCTTCTGGGGAAACAATTAGCAGCTATGTGATACCATATTACATTCATCTAGAAATTCTCTATAGCTGACATTTCCAGGCTCATTTTCCTTATGACTTTACTAAGAGCAAATTAGTAGTTATCAATTTGATCTTGATTTTAATCTTTCACCAAATTAGATTTCCAGTGATGTGACAGATCTAATGCTCATTATATGTGAGTATTTCACCACATAAGCATAAAAGCACCCATGTGTTTAAATCTTGTTTATACTGGCCAACATTTGTCATCAGTTTCTTCAGAATAAAATCTACATGTTAAATACAGATTTTGTTCTCATACATTTTCATGCAAAATATTGTGGAAATTGCCTTTGCCACTAGCAACAAAATCTTTCTGCCAAGGTATAAAGGAATTCACCTTGATAAATGTTGTGAAATATTTAAAGCTACTTGCAGCATAGATATGCTAAAAAACTTAGGAAAACAGGCAGGTGGGAGTTACTTGGGGTTTTTTTCCTAGCAAGCCAAATAACCTTAGATAAAAGCTACTTAGAACCACCTAAAATGTTTAATATTTATAAGTTAACAGTGTATGCAGAGCCTGAGTGCTTTCATTTTCTGGTTTGTTCAACATGCTTTTAGAAAAGTATCGAATAAATAGGTCTAATTTATACGCGACACTGAGTGCATTCAGCTTGCATGGATTTCCATGGGGGTTTAAGGACTCAGTGGAAACAAACCTGCTTTCCTTAATTGAAAGTGAATTCATTAAAATCTTAATTATTCGTATTCTTTCATAGTACATAATTTTTTTACATTTCTCTGCTGGCTGGCTCATTCACACACAATGGGGCAGGAGGAAGAGTTTCTTCATTTGTGTGCATTTCTGCCAACAGATGGACTAGCTGACTGTATGGATCCTGACTGCTGCTTGCAGAGTTCTTGCCAAAACCAGCCTTATTGTCGTGGACTACCTGATCCCCAAGATATTATCAGCCAAAGCCAACAGTCGCCATCTCAGCAAGCGGCCAAAGCATTTTATGACCGGATCAGTTTTCTCATCGGAGCAGACAGCACTCATGTCATACCTGGGGAAAGTCCTTTTAATAAGAGGTGAGCATGACTCACTTGTTACTCGTGAACGCAAAAGAAATTGAAGACTGCATGAGATTCACACTGCAAATTTCATGTCATGGACTTTCAGCAGAGACCTTTTCTCTTAATATATCAAACGGCTGATTTTGTCTCATTTCCTGCAAAATACAAATTGCGGGTGCCAGTAGGTTACAGAAGGTGCTTGCCATGCTGAGTACATGTATTCTAACAGGGCACTTCATTAATGATTAAATAAATCTTTATTTAACCAGTTGATTTGGGCTAGCACAGTTGGAAATACATCAAAGCAATGAAAACACTTCAGAAAGAAAAGCAAAGCTGCACTTTTTAAACTGAGCTCACTAAATAATGTAAATTATGAATTAATGTAATAGAAGTGTTAAGTGCACGACAGTATAATTGCATAAACTATTTGACTGGTGCTCTGTGAAGCAGTAATGACGTGAAAATAAACCAGCAACAGGAAGCAGGTGTCTGGGATCTCACTGAGTGAAGGAAGATGATTTACACTAGAACTACTGCGTTTGCAGTAATTTAACAGCATTAATGTGTTTGGGCACAGCAGTTGATTAAAAGTTGTTGCACAAATGTTCCTTATTGCTCTTTTAAATTTTGTACTGCATAGTGCCTGCAGTTTTACAGATTGCTTTGATACTAATTGAAAAGTACCTTGCTCTTTAGGAGTCTGTCAGAGGTATGACTTAGAGTGGGAACATCTAGAGTTTATAAGTTCTTAAAATTCTTCAGTGAATTTCTGCTCTTAGTAACTCTGTACAGACAAAATGAACCAAACTTAAATCAACACTGAAGCAAAATTATTGTGTGCAGATTTTAAAGCATTTGTTTATACAATGTGAATTAAGTGAACCTGTAAACGTGTTAGAGTCTCAGGAATGTTTTTTTAATGGTAGTTGATATTATGTAGAGATGTGTGAGTTTGTATTCGCTCTAGTAGCTTTTATTCATTCAAAAGAGAATGAATAAAGCAAACTTGTCATTTGATTCTGCATCTTTTTCACAGTCTTGCATCCGTCATAAGGGGCCAGGTATTAACTGCTGATGGAACACCACTCATTGGAGTCAATGTCTCCTTTCTACACTATCCAGACTATGGATATACAATCACTCGCCAAGATGGAATGTGAGTTCCCTTTGAAGCACTTTTAAGTCATTTTAAGACAGCAGAGGTGTTACTGAAGAGCTGGTTGTAAAAAAAAAGATTAAAAAAATACGGTAATAATAAAACAACGGAAACAAAAGACATGAAAAAAGTGGTTGACGAACGTTGTACTTTGTACATTCTACAAATGTTAAACATGCTGATTATATACTTTAAAAGGCCTTGCTTAATTTAAATGCAGCATCCAAAACTCTCCATTCTCTTAGTGCAGTATTATGTAATATAATTTGATTTCTCCATTGTTCCAAGTAGAGCCATTCTGCCTTCAGAGCAGTACAGTGGAATGAAGAATCAATCCAGAAAATGGAGGCTGTGGTGGCTGTGCGTTTGTTTGGGTTTTTTTTGATGGAATTTGCTGAGTATCCCTGTTGGATTTTTTTTTTTTTTTTTTCCCTAGGTTTGACTTGGTAGCAAATGGTGGTGCCTCTCTGACACTGGTGTTTGAGCGATCACCCTTCCTGACACAGTATCACACAGTATGGATTCCCTGGAATGTCTTTTATGTCATGGATACCCTGGTCATGAAGAAGGAAGAGAATGACATTCCTAGTTGTGATCTGAGTGGATTCGTAAGGCCAAACCCTGTTATTGTGTCATCACCTTTATCCACTTTTTTCAGAATTTCTCCTGAAGATAGTCCTATCATCCCAGAGACACAGGTAAAGGATGCTTCAAGTAAATAGCATTTTGTCACAGGCTAGTATTAAGTAACCAGAACAAAAAGACTGCAAACTATTATTAAAAATAATCTGACTAACTGCTAAGAATTTACATTATGTGATTATTTGCAGACCAATTTATTTATTCTGTGGGATGATTTTTTAAATTTCATCCAAAAAAAAAGGTAAGAAAACTTGGTGTACACTAGTGTCTGGTTTTATATTTGTTTGCAGCATTTAATTTGCAGAATGTCTTCATCAATAAAGCACTGGCCTCTCAAAATGGACTCACTAGTACCTCTGACTTTTTTGACTGCCCTCTTGTTAGAAGTGCACCTTAGAAACTGAAAATGAAAGATATTTTTTCCACTATGTCTGAAAAACCCATACAGTTTGATTTTTCTATTTACTCCTCATAAATTGCATGACAGATTTTTATAAACTAAAAGAACTCATCTCTAACACCAAGAACAGGCTTATAAACCAATAAGCATGTGTGGTAATCGACTTCTTCAGGACTTGTAATAGTGAAACTAAGACTTGACATCAAAACCTTGCTTTAAACAGAAAAAACTCTGTCTGGAATGTTTTTTTTCTCTAGAATAGATGTAATAAATTCCTCCATCTCAAATGACTAATTACTAATATAGTCTTCCTCAACTCTTAAAGCAGAGTTGCATTTCAAGTAGTAAATTTATCTTATTGATTTCTGACAAAACTTTTCCTAGTGAAGCAACACTCTTTCTGCCTCCCTCTTCTCCACTTTCACAATGTCATA
Organism: Megaceryle maxima; assembly: GCA_024605025.1. Classification (NCBI taxonomy): domain Eukaryota; kingdom Metazoa; phylum Chordata; class Aves; order Coraciiformes; family Cerylidae; genus Megaceryle; species Megaceryle maxima. The sequence goes on along the minus strand of JANHGN010021439.1, from coordinate 2,403 downwards.
ATTATACAGAATTTTCCCATTCACTAGGAAATGTCTTTGTCTTTTCAAGGGAAACGTAGAAAATGTATTCAAATGTTTTCATGCAGAGCTCTTAAGAAAAGTTCAAAATCATTAAGCAATTCATGGTAGGAGCAGGTTTAAAGTAAAGATGTGAGGAAATTACAGCTAAATGCTCATACAAATCTAGAATGTGCTACAGAATTGTTGCTTTTATCCTTGCTGTAATTTCTGTGCCTTTGATAGTTGCAAGTCAATTAAAAGTATTTGCAAAACACAGTCCACTGAAAAACAGGTCTGAATTACTTGTTTTGGCAACAGATGATAGATTCAGTTCCTGAAGTGATTGAAAATGGCCTAGATAAATAGGATATAAATCATGAAAAAAAAAGTAATAACAGAATAATGTCAGAAAACACATATAAAAACCAAACAAAACAAAACACACTTGTAATGTCTAGGTGAACAAGTAATTTCATGAGCAGTGGGACTAAGAAAGTTTGGATTCCTACTAATTCCCACCCACTGCTATAATTCCAGCTATCGGCCACATCCAGTCCTTCCCTTCTTCCCCCACTGCCTGCATTCAGCCTTTTTCTCATGGGAGTGCCAACTTGGCAGCTTCTTCCATGCTTGAAGCCCTTCTGCTGTAAACCCTAAGGGGGCAGAATTACCTTTAAGAGATTTCTACAGTTATTTCAAATGTGGTTGAAATTGGATACCAGGTCCAAAAGCAGAGATGTGGAAGGGCTGACAGGACTGTTGGTTCAAATTGACTTCCCTAGAAAACCAGCCAGAAGGAAAGATGGTATTTTCAGCAGATCCTAGACAGCTGGTGTTGCTGGGTCATTTGTAAAAACAGTACTGTTGTTATCTGTGCAAAAATCTGGTTCTGGTACCGTGTAAAGACAACATCAAGGAGTATTTTCTTCTATCTATTCTTTGCTTATCACATGTGTAATCCCCTGCTTCAGCAAGTGGGAGCTGCACAGCCATGCCAGCGACATAGCCTGTTTTAGGCTCAGGTTCCCCTCAGAAATGCATAATGCTCAACAGTCCCAAAAGATTCACTACTCTGATAAAAGACTGAGACAACCAGATTCCATTCAAAACTCTCTGTTCAGCGTTGGAGGAACTGCTGTAAATCTATTCATAAAAAGAGGGCAATGCTAGTTTGGAAGTGTGGGAGACTGGATGAAGGACCAGAGGAAGAAACGGTTTCAGTGTTCCTTTAGTCAGTGTTAGTCACCCTGTTCATGTGGTGTGGCAGCAGTCACTGTCACGTACTGCAGGAGAAAATGATGTGCTGCTGTAATCACCATCCCTTGAAGTACTTCATCATCCCTTGGAGATAATGTTTCCGAAAGAGTGTACTTAGTGGCTTATGAATCCCAAATTGATCAGAGGGAAAAATTAAAGTCTGTACCAAGGAAGCAGCACAAAAGAAAACTGAAAAAAAAGAAGGCAAGCAGTGGGAAAGAACAAATGCAGTGGGTAAAGGGGTGATCACAGACCTAACAGATCATTACTCAAGAGGGATGATAATAAATAACATGTTAACTAAATTTGGACTACTTAGGCATGACTTTATCTACTTTTAATTGCAAGATAGCATGCTCTGCCTAGACTTAACTAGCTGAGATTAATCAGTGTGGAACAAGACAGTAAACTGCATACAGATGAGGGAGATCATGTTAAGCTGGAGCTGCTTGTACGTGTTAGGTAATATTGTTGCTGTCTTCTTCTCAGTATAATAATAAATGCTTGCTTGCCACATACTGCAGTGTAGTCTGGCAGAAATGCACGTGAGTCACAACAAATAATTGTGAAATTGAGTTTTTACGGCTTTCCTTCTCCTAAACTTCTATTACACATTGTTATGTACACTTACAAGATGCCTTCTGCAGGTCCTGAGCAGCTTGTTTCTGTCACCTCAAGTGTGTAGGAGAATGAAGACTGAAAAGTTTTCCTTCAAATTATATGTTCAAGGTTGCTCATTTGGCTTATTTCCTCTCCCCTGATTCTGTCTCACTACTGGCAATACTATACAACAGAAGCTGGCAAAAATTATTTTCTGGAAGAATTGAGGCTAAATATGGCCCTCAAGGACTGAATAAAAATGATTGTTTGTAACTTCAGGGTGGCCAGATTTTCAGCAAATAAACCTGTATTAAACTTTTTTATCATTCAAACAGGCAGTGTACTAGGTTGTCTACATATGTTATTATTACATGGATGCTGCATCCTAGTTTCACTTAGATAAAAACTCCAGAACTTCAAGTTTTTACTAAGAAAAAAATTGAGATTACACTTAGAGCCAAGTATCAGTCTTGGACAGACTGGAGAGCTGGGCAGAGCTGAACCTAATGAGGTTTAACAAGGATAAGTGCAGAGTCCTGCATCTGG